>OZ035832.1:28593365-28854595 GCA_964034765.1 Knipowitschia caucasica
TTAATCCGCCTATAACTAGGCGGTAAGTACTGTGCTGGAATAAATCCGGATTTGGTAAATTAAAAAATTAATCTTGGCCTTGCTACTTTAATACTTACAGCCTGTGGTAAATACAACGGGGGCTAATTGGTACACCGTTCTTAGACTAATTAATCTTGTTAATGTGGTAACAGTCAGAAATAAAATTGAGTGAATATTCCCTTTTCCTCATTATGATTTGCGGAGAGAGGAGAGAGCAGCGAAGAAGTTTTGGCAGTTAAAAATAAAGAATTACGCTTTGCTAAATTATTTGAAAGCATCTTCATTATGATGTTATATTATGTATGTTAATATAAATGGCTAGAGATGCAAGGAGAAAAGGGCTCTGCTTTTTTTCTGATTGGGAGGAGAACAACCAGCGAGGAGCTGTTTGAGTCAAATAACGTTCAGCGTTTTATATTACCAATAGTTTTCTCTTTCCAAACGATACTTCCCTCCTCTTTTGGGAAAGATCAGCCAACGTGATGCAAAAGTTTACGTTATAATGCATAGTTTTTAATGTCTCGGGGTTTTTCCAGAGCCTGCCTGCTACAAGGAGTTGCCCGTTTTAACCAGATTGTCGATGTGCGCGGGCAGAAACTCGCCAGGTAACCCGAGCTCACAAGGAGTTCCTACCTGGTGGTTGTTTTGGTCCATTGCAAAGTCACTGGGGAGGGGGGAAATTAAAAGACGCGTGAAAGCAACACTGAGTCTCGTGTGATGCACCGTGAAAGGCACAAAACGGAATGGGACCTACTGTAACTGCTAATGTTACACATCACCGCGTTTTACAGCACGTAAACGCTTATACGCGCAGCAGCAGACGCGCGTAACTTATTTCCATGTTAACCTATGATGAGATTTGTACACTTCTAGCATCATAACGCATGTATGCGCGAAGCCCCCACTCCTGCGCTCTAATTTTAGGATGGATTTCTAATGTTTGGTGCCAGCCCAACGCTCTCCCAATTGAGAACTCATTAATACATGATTTTCTAGCGGGTCCTTGCTCAGATTGCATCTAGCCACACACAAAGCAACGTGATGTCTAAAACATCATCAGGTGGAGCACAGGTTTACAGTGATTCTGGATATCGTTTTTTTTCTTTCATAAAGTCTTGCGTCTGGCCAACCAGCGCACAACGACCATGAGGACAAACACATGCATGTTTATGTGTGTTGCTCTACCTCAGTCCTCTGGCCCTTACTGTCCTCTAGCACTGCTCCATAGACAACACAGGAGACAGTATGGCCAGAGGACTGATGTAGAGCAACTCACATATCCTGCATGAGTTGGTCTCAGGTCTTGGTGGCTCGGGGTTTGACAACGCAAGACTTTATGAAAGAAAAAAAACGATATCCAAAATCAAAGGAAAACCTGCTGGCTCCTCCAGCTGATGTTAGACACAAGTTGCTGTTGTGTGTGTAGATGCAATTAAGCCAAGGACCGCTATAAAAAATCCATGGTTTAACATGAGATCTCATGGGAGACGCTTGGTGGCGCACAAAATTCGAAATCCATCCTAAATAGAGCGCAGCTTCGCGTCCATCAATGCGTATGATGCTAAAGAAGTGTAAGAAATTTTTATTTATCCAATCATAGTTAACATGGAAAAAAGTTACCGCGCGTCTGCTGCGCGTATAACGCGTACGTGCTGTAACGCGTGATTGTAAATTAGCATTTACAGTAGGTCCCATTCCTGTTTTGTCGCCCTTTCACGCGTGAATCACACGAGACGCACGTGTGATTCACGCGGTCTTTTATTTTCCCCCCTCCCTAGACGTTGCAATGACCAAAACAACCACGAGGTGGCATTGTTGAGCAGGGTTACATTGGCGAGTTTCTGCCCCGCGCACAGCGACAATCAGGTTAAAACGGGCAACTCCCTTGTAGCAGGCCAGTCTCTGAAAACCGCAGACATTAAAACTACTGCTTATAACGTCAAACTTTTTGCATCACGTTGGTGGATCTTTCCAAAAAGAAGTATATCGTTATGGAAAGAGAAACTAGTGGTAATAATAACCTGGAACGTTATTTGCCTCAAACACTCCGCTGGTGTTCTCCTCCACTCAGAAAAAAAGCAGACGCCTATTCTCTGGCATCTCTAACATTTATAAGAAATAACATAAATATAACAATCATAATGAAGATTGCTTTCAAATACTTTAGCAAGCTGTAATTCATTTATTTTAACTGCCAAACTTCTCTCGCCAGCTCCTCTCCTCTCCTCCGCAAATTCACGAAATGAGGAAAAGGGAAATTCACTCAATCTAATTTTGAATGTTACACATACAATATTAATATAGTCTAAGCACGGTAACCACATGTAGCCCGTGTATTTCCACAGACTGTAAGTTATTAAAGTACAATGCAAGATTAATTTTTTAAATTCCAAATCAGATTAATTCAGCACAGTACTATCCACTCAGTAAGAGGAATAAAACAGTTTTTGAATTATGAAAATCGGATTAAGTGGTTATGATTTTATTACCATATTGAAAGTGCTTTTATGCGCTTATATGAAAGTAATTTGGTTTAAAACAAAGGGATACTGTGGAACCTCTATTCAGCCAGTTTCAAGCCTTTATTCATTTCTTCTAAAGTGCTGTAACTTCCTATTTTACTAACTAAAACATTACAATTCACAGTAAAGAAGTAAACAATTCCAGGTGATGTTGAATTCGATATGCAATTTTACAATTTGCCGACACGCCGACTTCCAAATGGGCCTGCCAGCTTATCCAAGATGCTGCCAACATGAAAAACCGGAAAACATTTTTTTTCAAAATACTAATGTAAAATATCAAAATAAAGGTAAGCAATCTAAATATGATCTTAGAAATGATTATGGGCATATGCACACACACAACGTGTTATTTATGAGACTAAAATTACAGACCGCACTGTTTAAACATGTGTTATTTATGAGAGTTAATGTGTTGTGTTGTAAAAGAGGTGTGGGGGGGTGTGTGTGGTGTTTGTTGTAAAAAAAAAAAAATTTGTTTAAATTTGAAAAAAAAGTTACAGACCCAGCCTTTGAAACATGTTATTAAGAGACTAAAGTTACATACCACAGCTTTAAACATTTTATTAAAGTGAGACTAAATTACAGACCCGAGCTTTAAACAATGTTATTAATGAGACTAAAGTTACAGACCTCAACTGTAAACGTTATTAATGTGACTAAAGTTACAGACACCCAGCTTTAAACAGTGTTATTTATGAGACAAAGTTACAGACCTCAGCTTTAAACATGTGTATGTATGAACTACAAGTTACAGACCTCAAACTTTAAACATGTTATTTATCATGACTAAAGTTATTACAGACCTCAGCTTTAAGCATGTTATTTATGAGACTATAGTTTACAGACCCGAAGCTTTAAACTGTTTAACAACCCAAACGACCCTTGTTTAACATGTAAAATGGATAGGCCAACCAATGGCATTGGTCGTTTGGGCCACGTGACTCGCGTTTCGACCCCCCGGAAAAGTGGACTCGCCCGGGACTGCCTGCCGCTTCGCATCAGAGCAGAGTGTGTGATGAAGCCGCGTCGGTTTTTCAACTTTATTCACTGATCCGCGGGTCAAAATAACCGTGACATGATTCAAATATACCATCATTCTAAAGCTTATAATCTTAGTTGTAGGTGTGTGTGTTGGTTTCCAAAACCCTGGTTACTTACCTGTATTTTGCTATTAAGTTCGTCGATTATAGCTCCGAACCGCAACAGCTGGAGAGATCCGCTTTCACCGTAATGCGCAGTAATAAGTGATTCTGTTTACCCAGGAAATATCCCCTCGCGGCGACGTCATTAACCCGCGCGAATGCCCGAGGATAATCCCGAACCCATTTTTTTTCCGAGTCCAGACTATCTGTGGCCACTCTGCCTCATATTCGTCACACTTTATTAATCATAGTCTCAGGACATAAACGGAATATCCAGAACAATCCACACATTTAATGGATTTCTATGAATAAAATATATGTTTATTGATAGTGGGTGGGAGGCGATATATTCTTGATTAGTTAGCTGCTCAGAATCAAAGGAACTAAATGAGTAAGACAGCGACCTCTTTTCACCACAGCGTTGCCACTTGAGTCGTGCATTGCTAATTAAAGTAATGAGGCCCCTCTTAGGCCTCTGGCATGTTAGGCCCACACGTCCTCAGTCTCGTGCCTCTGTGTAGAATCACACGACTGTCCTCGGAACTGGAGTGTTCTGAGGCTTTTAAGCGGGAGTCATGAAGGAGCATCCTGTTTGTCAGCATGATTTTTGTTTAACATCCTCCCCTCGCGATTGCAAATGTACTCAGGGACTCACATACCGTGGCTCACATATATAAATGATATAGGATCAGGAGCTTTCTGACCCGACCCACCCGCACCTGACCATACTCATATTTTTGAGGCATCCAACCCGCCCCGAAAAAACCCGCGGGACCCGCGGGTTTGACTCGGGTTTCGGGCCGACCCGCGCACCTCGCATGTCCTTTCAGGGCTGCAGGATGCAATGTCCATTATTTTAATTGGACTCATGGTCCAGGCACACTGTAAAAAAAGATAAAGTTAGTTCAACTCAAAATTTCAAAGCAACCAGCTGCGAAGGATTTTGGAGTTGAAGGCATTAACTTAATTCTTCAAGTTTTGAAGACAACACTTATTAAGTTGGGTCCAGTTAAGTTTTCCAAGTTCTGCCAACGATGTTTTTTTAAATTCAGTAATGGAAATTTCATAGTCTGGTAAAAACTTTCTTTTTTTAAGGTTCAGATTAAACGGTCACCTACAATAACTTACTAATTTGAGTTTAAATTAAGCACCCACATTAAAAGATCAAGATGTTTTATTTATATAGCGCATTTCATGGACCAAGGTCACTTGGGTAGGGAAACCGGACACCCGAGGAATCCTATGCAGACACAGGAGAACCATGCCAATGACCCACACAGAATGGCCCCTGTTCCGACCGGATTCGAACCCAGGACCTTCTTGTCAGAAGCGAGAGTGCTATCCACTCAGCCCCGGGTGCCGCCACACTGTGAACCAGAGGGGAAACTTAATGTTTCTAAGACTGGACCAGAGAATATAAAGGGCTACGTTTTGGCTTGGCCCCTGTCGAATACGTTGGTAAAAATACAATACAGTGAGTTTTTTTGGTCAAATTAGTTTGTTCTAAAGTTGAATGCAGCGTTGCCATACCACATAGTTAAATGATCAAACGCAGATAAGATTTGGACCTCACTATAGCTCGGTGAACTGTTAAAACGACAACTCAAAATTGTTCACCTTACTCGCAGATTTTTGCATTCACATGACAATAAAATTTCCAGTTGAACTGGAACTATCTTGTGCGCCAATTGAACTTTCAGAAGTTCACTACAACTTCAATGTCCAAAATCAACTTAATATATCAAAATAGATGAACTTTTCATCAGAAACTTCAGAAAGTGAGTGTCGAAAATCTAGCGCATAGGCAGGGATCTTTGCACACCAGAGCAACTTGGAAGTTTATTCAGCAACAGGTGGTAGATTCAGGCATAACAATAAACAGGGAAACATTATATAATTGGATATATTTGGCGTCAGTCAGCTAAAACAACGGATACACAATCGACAGATAGACAATCAAAGAACTTGTGTGGCTTTACTTCTATTTATCTTGTTTTTGGTACTACTATTCAGGCCATGGCCTTCTAGAGTACATAAGTTCCAACCAGGCAAATTTTATTGTCAGTGAATGCACAAAATCGTAGTAAGTGAACAATTTTGAGTTGTATTTTTTACAGTCCCAGCACCAGAAGTCGCATTAATGGTGAGTGTTATAACATCAGTATTTAAAAGAATAAAATTCAGAGGCTATTATATAATAAGGATTCGAAGTTTTGCGTGTTTCCGTTAGACATTTTCTGATGCGGCAATTCATTTTTATTTTAAACATGATGCCAGAGTGTGAACTTGTTGATTATTGTCCAAGATCTGAATTTCATGCGTGTTTTGGCTTGTTGGGTGCCGACGGTTGAAATGAATAGATTTGCTAGACTGTAGTAAACTTGTAAAACGATCTTGCTAATGACAAATGTATGAATGGGAGGAAACTTTCTATCTCTCCTGTGTTACAAATATAATGGAGTGGGCTGATGAATGTCTGCTTAGTTTTAACACTAGCAAACCCAAGCGAAATAGGCCCTGTTTTGACAAGAAGGATAGTTAGGCTGCTAACATTTGCATGTATTGATTTGCAAATTTAGGTAATGACTTATTACAGCAGGGGCCTGGGGTGGGCTTTGGATTATTCGGTGTGGGGAGGAGAGCTGCTTCTGTCCCGTGATTTTTAGCAGTGTTAAAAACCCTGTAGGAGCTAGCTTTGTTTCTCCATATCTGGACACAGCACATTTAATTACTCTATTAGTCTGATGGGTCTTTGAAGGTCTTCTCCGGTCGTCGGTCTCCAAATGAGCTTAACACATGAAGTTCCTGCACACAACATTTCAAGCATAAAGTGCACACTGCAGGGGGGGGGGGGCGTCCTACAACAAACACAAACCAAACGCTTTGGGTCCAGCAGGACTGGAATGGCCTAGGTTTTTGCTTTTCAGCGGGGGGGGGGGGGGGGGAGGGGGGGGGGGGGGGGGGCGGCCGTTGCATTGTATACATATCTTATCACTATCATGCTAATCAGTCCATTCCATTCGGCGCGAAGACAGCTGAGAGGGTGCTAAGCCAGCGTAGTGGTCCTAGGCCGCAGTTCAAGCGCACAGACAGAGGCTGAGCTTTTAATAGCCATAAAATGGCCACATCAACATTTCAAAGACTGAACAACAGCTAGCCTACACTTTTAAACTAAAACACGTGTGGTTGAGGAACAGCAAATGATCAGATGCATATAGCAGACAACAGTGACGTGCGGTGAGGATTGTGGATTGGGGAGTGCACGGACTTTAAATGTCAGTTTTACTGTCATTATTAAAATAAAATAGCCTTTAATCACCGGATGCAATATCATTTCACAAACTTCCCAGGCTGAAAAAGATGAGAAACTAGCTTCTTTTAAAAATCTCACAACCAATCTAGTTGCTGACTCTCTGCTCCGCATCAACAATAATCTTTAAGAAATCAGGTGGAGAGACGTGACAGAGAAGAGAGACGTGAGCAGAAGAGGAGACGTGAAGCAGAGAGAGAGAACGGTGAGCAGCGAGAGAGAAGCAGAGAAGAGACGTGAGCAGAGAGAGAGAGACGTGAGCAGAGAGAGAGAGACGATGACAAGAGAGAGAGACGGTGAGCAGAGGAGAGAGAGCAAGAGAGACGTGAGCGAGAGAGAGAGACTGAGCAGAAGAGAGAGAGACGCGAGCAGAGAGAGTGCGAGAGAGGAGAGCAGAGAGAAGACGTGAGCAGCGAGAGAGAGACGTGAGCAGATAGAGAGAAGCAGAGAGAGACGATGAGCAGAGGAGAGAGAGACGCGAGCAGAGAGAGACTTGAGCAGAGAGAGAGAGACTGAGCCGAGAGAGACGTGAGCAGAGAGAGAGAGACGCGAGCAGAGAGATACGTAGCAAGAGAGAGAGACGCGAGCAGAGAAAGAGAGCAGAGAGAGACGTGATCAGAGAGAGAGAGACGCGGCAAGAGAGAGACGTGAGCAGAGAGAGAGAGACGGAGCATATGAGACGTGAGCAGAGAGAAGACGTGAGCAGTGAGAGAAAGAGTCCGTGAGCAGAAGAGACGTGAGCAGAGAGAGACGTGAGCAGAGATAGAGGCGTGAGCAGAGCTAGAGGAGAGAGATTGAGCAGAGAGCGACGTGAGCAGAGAGAGATAGACGGGAGGGAGTGGAGAGAGAGAGCCGAGAGAGACGTGAGCAAGAGAGAGCGACGCGAACCGAGAAGAGAGAGCAGAGAGAGACTGAGCAAGAGAGAGTGAGACTCGAGCGAGAGACGACGTGAGCAGAGAGAGAGAGACGTGAGCAGGGGAGAGATATAGAGACGTGAGCAGAGAGAGACTGAGCAAGAGAGACCGTGAGCAAGAGAGAGAGACGCGAGCAGAGAGAGACGTGAGCCGAGAGGAGACGTGAGCAGAGAGAGAGAGCATAGAGAGAGCTTGCGCAGAGAGAAGGAAGACGCGAGCAAGAGAACGTGAGCAGAGAGAGCGAGACGTGAGCAGAGAGGAGAGACGTGAGCAAGAGAGAGAGAGAGACTGAGCAGAGAGAGAGAGACGTGAGCAGAGATAGAGAGAGCGAGACAGAGAGGAGAGAGACGTGAGCCAGAGAGATAGGGTGAGCAGAGAGAGACGTGAGCAGAGAGAGAGAGACCGAGAGCAGAGAGAGAGATCGAGCAGAGAAGATGAGACGCGAGCAAAGAGAACGTGAGCAGAGAGAGAGAGAGAACTGCGCAGGAGAGACGGAGCAGCAGAGAGAGAGACGTGAGCAGAAAAGAGCGAGACCGAGCAGAGAGAGAGCAGCCGGGAAGCAGAGAGTGAGAGAGAGAGTGAGCAGAGAGAAGACGGAGCAGAGAGAGAGAGACGTGAGCAGAGAGAAGAGAGGAGGTGAGCAGAGAGAGAGAGAGAGAGAGGTGACAGAGAGAGAGAGACGCGAGCAGAGAGAGAGAGAGGTTGAGGCAAGGAGAGAGAGACGTCGAGCAGTGAGAGAGACGCGAGCAGAGAAGAGACGGCGAGCAGAGAGAGAGAGATGCGAGCAGAGAGCGAGATATGCGAGCAGAGAGAGAGAGATGGCGAGCGAGAAGAGAGAGAAGATGCGAGCAAGAAGAGATGGGGGGGGGGGGGGTGGGGGAGGGGGGGGGGGGGGGGGGGGGGGGGGGGGGGGGGGGGGGAAAGGGCGAGCAGAAGAGAGAGGCGTGAGCAGAGAAGAGAGAGAGAGACGTGAGCAGAGAGAGAGTGAGCATAGAGAGCGAGATGCGAGCAGAGAGAGAGAGATACGAGCAGAGAGGAGAGACGTGAGCAAGCGAGATAGACACATCAGAGACAAAGAGACTTGAGCAGAGAGAGAGGACGCGGAGCAAGGAGGGAGAGGAGAAGGGAGCGAGCAGAGAGAGAGTCTCGAGCAGAGAGAGAGAGACCGAGCAGAGAGAGAGAGACCGAGCAGATAGAGAGAGACGCGAGCAGAGAGTGAGAGACGCGAGCAGAGCGAGAGTAGACGTGAGTCCGTGTCTATGGCCGCGCTCGTAGCCCAGACGGCAAGTGCGATTCCACAGAGTTGGGGGGGTTCAGAGCGGGGGTCACAGCAGCATGCTCCCGGGGCCAGAGCGGAGGATGTACGTAACGTTCGTTTATCAAACCAATCCACAATTTTTAAACGTATAACACTATGAAGTTTCACCTAGATTTTCAGACATTAAGACAAGATGTTATAGAATAATAGTTTAGTGAAAAAACAATTTTGCCACAAGCACCAAAAGATGTGCATCAGACAAGAACGCACCTGGGTTCTCAATGCCCTGTATTTAATCGAACCATTGCGGCCAACAGAGCAACCTTTGGGCTAGACAGTTTTGCACGCCAAGTCATATACCTGAGCGTCTAAGACGCTGCAGAGGGCTAAAGCGGACTTAGCCTGCCCACCTTGTGGCGATAAGATGTACGATTTTTCACGCAGCTGCGTGATTCCCGAGAAGCGTGAATGAAACGAGAAAAAATAGGAATGGACCTACTGTAGATGTGGAAATGACTGTCGGTCTGCGTATATATTTTATTTTGATAGACTTGTGGAAGATCGTTGATGAATATTGAAATAGGATGGGGACCAAAGGGGAGCCCTTTATCAATTATGCATTTGTTGGACTAGGAACAATGTGACAACACACATATTGAAAATGGCGTTGGTATCAAGACCTATTGCGTTAAGCTGTCCATAGAAGGGAGTGATCTACTAGAACAAAGGCTTTGAAAGATCATGGAATATGGACGCCCCAGAGACATAGTTTGGTCAAATCAAGAAAATACATCATTGATACATTTTAACAGAGCAGTGGTGTTGGTACCTTATCGAACCCCATAATGGATAGGGAACAAAAAATGAATATGCATTAGTGGTAAGTGATATAACGTTGGAAAAATCAAATTTCAAATAACTTTGGCAACTGCACAAATAATAAAAATTGCCGAAAAGTGGTTAAGACAGTGGAAGTGCTTTTTCAATGACACTTACCAAATTTTCATGGGTGTGGACGTTCTGTTATTGTATCGGGTTTAATTTGATATTTCTTTTTTTGTTCCCTTGATGTGAGTTTTGCTTGTTCCTGTCTGTCTTTGTTGATTGTTTGCCCCTCCCTGATGTGCTACACCTGTGGCCACCGTGTGTATTTAGACCCTGTGCTCATGTCCTCTGTTTCTGGCCAATTGTTGTTTTTCCCCCCTTCTCTTGTTCCGGTTTCAGTTTTTACTTTTTTTGGCATTTATTAAATTATTTTACTTTTGCAGTTCTGCTTTTGCGTTCATCGTCTGACAACCAAGGAAAGATTAATCCAGACCGACAGAGGGCTCAACAGCTGGGCATGAAATTTGGCGAATAGAACATGTTTCCACCTCCACCAACTACATCAAGGGGTGCTCCTTCAATCACTTCATTGAAAAGTTTGCACCAATGGTGTGGGCACACAGGTCATTCTAAAAAATAATAAACGCAAACAGTAAATTTAAAAAGGTATATTCAACCCAACTGAGGTTTCTACAATTGCCTGAACAAAGTTTTGGTTAGGCCATGTTCTATGTTTCTGGTCTAACTGTTTGTAACCTCCCGGGGATTGACCAAGGCTGGTCGCGCTCTAATCTTTACATAACTACCAGATGTCTGTAAATTAAGGCCCAAATGGATCGGCAGGAATTTTGGAACTAATCACAAAATGGATTGGCCTAGGCTTCATAGTAGTATTCAAGATAATTGGCTCTGGGCTGGTGTGGCAGATGATTCGTACAGGAGGATCTTGAGTACGTCGATGTTCCAGTTATCCGCTTTCCGGATAGTCTTCTATAAGAACCAAGACCATCATCCACAGCGTCAGACATCCTCATCATTCCCGAAGGTTTCGCAGGTTCTAAAACTAGCATATCCTTGTAAAGGAGAGGAGACACAACTGTGCACTTGTGAGGATCTCATCCAATTCTTGCAGGGTACTGCGACTTGGACTCTTGTGGTTCTGCCATCTCCACCAGAGTCGATTGGCTGAAACACAACGGTCTGGGAGTACGAGGGGCAAAGCTAACTCCTTCAGGAGATACAAAAAAGGAATTCATCGAGCTATGACTTAAAGATCCTCATTAATCTAGCCATCAAAAACACAGACAATACCCCCTTCGCCCCAAAAAAATATGGAATAATTTTAAAAAGCTTGAATGTATGTAAAGTAATGACACAAAAATTGCCTTAGAAATACCATGCCCTTTTCTTCCCCATAATACATTTCTGGATGGGGGGGTGGCAGGTCAGAGCTGCACCCATTCACAAGCACCTCATTAGTAGTGTTATATAAATAATTAAATCTACATTAATAACATGATACCACTGTAAAATTATTACATATTTGATAAAACTAACCTAAACTAAAATCTTAATAAAAAGACCTGGTGTAATACTTTTATATAATTGAAAGCTTGCAGTGGTATCAGAGGTGAGATGAGTTGGACTCAAACGCAGGAATGCCCATTAATAAGATATAATAAAATTAAGTCCAAGGCAAAAAAAAACACTAACTCCAAAATCCAAAGTAACCAGGAACAGGACGGAACTTGACAAGACAATGAACCAGCAACAAAGGGAGAGAAGCACAGGTACATATAGACACAGACAGACACAGAAGAACACATCAGGGCGGGGCGACAATTCATCAGGGAACAGGGACATGAAGTTAAAACTGAAATGAAACCAGAGGAACTAATGTCAAAATGAAACCAAATACAGAAATAAAAAACCACACCATGACAACAGGGACCTCAGATCATCAGATAAACTTACAGGCCTCACCATGAGTAGTTTGGACTCCTAGGGGCCAGTTAAGAATTATTGAGGACCTAAAGTGTCCCAGATGGTTCATAAAATAAAATAAAAGCGAATAAGATAAATAAACAGGACTGAGATTATTAAAACATTCATAAACAGTATATTAATTATAAAAAAAATCCAAAAGTATCTACAAAATTAATGCCCCCACACAATACTTTTTTTGCAGAGTCTTTGGCGTTTTTCATGTACATGGCTCAAACAGGGGATGGATGATGTGGCAGTCATAAGCCTCTCCAAAATAATTGCCCATAATTTAACGCGATATATATGGAGGGAGGTTTTTCCAATGAAGCCGCAAAACGTCCGGGTCAGGGAAATGCACAGAACCAAGATCCATCGCCACACAAACATTACAGGCCATTTACAACATTTTTTACAAACATTCTCATTGCATCTGTCAGAAATGCCTGTAAAAAGTATATAATGGATGGTGGGTGTGATCACAAGTAGCAGAAGTAGCTATTGCAGTGGTGAGGCCCTTTTGGAAGGGTTTCTTACCACGGTCTCATTCCAAAAATGGCGTGGTGTGTCTTCCTCTGCACTAAAGTCACCCTGTAGCATCCAGGTAACAATGTCCTCTTTGCATCTTGAATGAAAGATGATTTAGTCTTTTTGACTACAGCATGATGCCTTTAGGTGTTGCATAATCGTCTGTATTACATCTCCATCAGCACCAGTTGGCTGTTCTGAAAGACATTCAATGTGTTTCATTGTGATATGGTATATTTTTTTCCTCTGTTCGGAGGGGCCTTGTCTTTGCAACCAGACTCATACAAGCTTCAAAGGGTTCCTATTTTTCTCCAGGTATAAAATTTACCTACAATTTGTCTCTGCCCTTGACTCACTGGTCTGCATATTTGACTATTCTGGTGCGGTGAGCCCGTGACCAGTAAAGTCACACCGGGCCTTCAAACTGATGGCAGTAGGCACTGGGACTGAAGCTGTTCCGTACAGACTTTAAATGTATCAAAAAGCTGTACATGAAAAAGTGGGCTTCGCTATTTTTTTGATGTTTTCAATAAAATCCTCTTGAATCCAAAACTGCAAAATGGATGAACGTCTTTAGTCCTGCCGCAATTAAATTGTCCAATTTAATTCAGGAAAATAATTATCTTTGCATGAATTTTCCAATTTTTTGCCCATCCATTTTATTCCAAATATAAAACAGGGGTTGGTTGGGGTAAGTGGCAATGGAAAGAATTTGTCTTTCTTCAGGCTTGAGACAGAGCCCCAGAAATAGAAAAAGGCCAACAAGAAATAAAAGAAACAGCAATGGTTGGAGAATTCAATTAACTGTAATCAATCCAAGCAAACTCAATCTGTTATGGTAGAAGCATAATTTAAAATATTTACTTAACCTGGAGGGTTTTTTTCCCCAACATCAGACTAAAGTCGGAAAAATTTAAATGATATACCTTTGACTGAATAATCATTACCCCTTTTACCTTCAGTGTCCTTCGATTTCCCTCTGAATTGGAGAAATGGGGGAAAGTTTTTTTTCCACGTTCAGTCTAAAATAATATATCTTGAACTTTTACAAATGTTACTCTATTTCATTGTCTAACTAGGCACCTCTATGTCTTCAACCGAAGACTCTGAAGTGGTTCCCAACATCAGACTAAAATAGAGAGATCGTTGCCATTCCTATTACCAAACTTTTGAAATAATATCGTCCGATTTTACGATTTTAGCTGCATGTGTTGGCATTATCCTTTGAGGTCACCGAATGGGAGTGGTCTTTGTCAAGTCATTAACTAATAGTATAATCTTTACACAAAAATAGAGAAGCTTCAAATAACATATACCGGGGTGAGGATCCCAGTAATAATAAAAGGTTAATATTGACTGTGTGGGACCGTTCCAAAAACTAAGACTGTAAAATCGGTTTCTGCTCTCAATTTATGTGCATCCCACCAGGTACCCCGAAGCATTGCCTGCGGAAATTCTGTACGTCATCGTCAGGGCCTCTGGGTAAAGTTGTCTCATGTTTGGTCTGCCAAGGGGTCATCCAAAGTGATCAAGGTACCAACTTCAAGTCGAAAGTCCTTTGCACTCTCTCTTCCCACATTGGAGATAAAACAGCACTCTAGTCCTTATCCACCCCACCCCCGAGAAGTCGCACAAAGGTGCACACGAAAAACTCCATTAACCATGAACCCACTGAGGAAAAAAACCCATGCCGACGTCCACTCAACCTCCAGATCACGTCCAATATCGCGTCGATCCGGTCGTGACTGTTTATTTACTGTCCAAACGACGTCTGTGGCAAGGTGCGCAGCTGGACGAAAAACAATGACCCCCCGCCCCACACACACACACCACAACACACACCCCCCTCCCATATACGTGGATATGACGTCCAATCCGACCTCCTCTAGACTGGAAAAAACAGGTCATCGCCCTTCCGACAGCAGTAACTCTTGAACTAGCAATCACAATTATATAGGCTGTTGAAGCAATCTAGTGTAAGCCTGACGGTACGTAGTGGATTAAGCAAATGGTTGCAGCCTTGGATAACGTGTGTTCAAGTCCACTGTGTTTTGTTGGTTGTGTTTTTTTTGTGTTTTGGTGTGTGTGTGTTGTTTTTGTTGTTAGGTGGTTTAGCTGTGTGTGTATCATTATCTTTACCATATTTGGTTCGATTTTTAAGCGAACAATTTTCCTGTGTGGTTAAAGACTATAAAGCACTCAACATAGGATGACGTAGTGGCTAATAAAAAACTTGTGAAGGGAATGGCATTTGTTGTGCTAACAATCTCAGTTGAAATAAGGGTGAGCAATTTGAGATTTTAATGCAAATGCATGGTTCACAAGTTTTATATATTAGCCACTACATAATCCCTTATGTTGAGTGTTTATTCGTTTTTAACCAAACAGAAAAATTGTTCCTATAAAGTGAAAAGTCAAACATTTCGACCGGGATTTGAACCTGCGCCGGTGCGACTGAAGTCGTCATTCCGCAACCGCTACACGCACGCCAGCAATTTTTTTCGGACTACTGTGAAAAAAATAATAGAGAACATCCCTAAAACAACCGACGCACACTTATACTAGGTGACAGCCTGACCTGTGAGTCGGTCGAGGCCGGTTTTACACGTCTAATCGACGTGGTGTGCATCTTGACGGTAAAGCAATGGCCTTCCCAGACGTTGAATTGTACCTTGTCGCTGCCCCTGCTTATTTACTTGGAATCACCCGCTCTAGTAAGTACACAGTCTGACATTTTAGATAAGATTATCATTCCACATTGAAAAGAGTTGGAACAGAAATTAAGTTAGTTTACTCACGAAACGTGGAATTTGTTAAAGTATAGTTGTATATTATCCCTGTATTTTGAATTGCCAGTGCATGAATCTATAATAATAACGGGCTGCACTGCTCAGGCTGAAAGGGAGACACCTTTTTTTAGTTTTTAATTAAAGTGTAAAAATATGATATTGTTTGTTTCATATTTTTCCACACTATTTTTAGCTACTTTAGAATTCTGTAGGTTAGACTGTCCAACAAACTAGTGTTAAAAAAGGTTAAGATTCTTGATTATTAAAATAATAATGCAATTATTATCAAAGTTACTGTATATTTCACAATGGTTATTATAAACTGCAAAAAGACAACATACTTTAGAAAACTAAGTTTTAAAAACATGGAGATCACTTTAATATTGGGACACTCCCATCATGTAGACACCTGAGATGTCATCAGTTTTGGAGTTGAGTTCAGGTGTGGGACCATGTGGGGAGGGGGGAGGGGGATGGGGGACCATGTGGGACCATAGAGCACACAGATGTTTACCTGCTGCAGAAAGAGAGTTTTAATGTTCATGTATTGCTTGTTTAATAAAATGATTTATGTCTTCGGTGGCTGGCTTCAATGTCAGAGGACTTCCCTTCTGCTCACTGTGGGCTGTTTAAATGAGCCACGTACATTTGTTCTTTTTGTTATTGTTAGCTGGCAAATATTAAGTATCGCATTCAGCAGCTGGTAGCAATCTAACTACGCTTGCAACTCTATTCATTTCTTACGTTTTCTTATAAACTGTAAACCTGCCATATGTTAATTAAATACATTTACTTTGCTAATGCAGTCAATTATTGTGAATCCATAGAGGTAATAATTTCATGATTGTGGCAATAACCCTAATGTTCTGAGATTATTCCAATGTGTCATGTGTGTTGAGTCTTACAGGTGTCAGACTGTGTTGAAGGTGTTCAAGGTAAGAATAAGCACTCTCACACATTGATTGTTCTTCTGTATTATTATGTTGTTTTTAGAATAAACCATTATTGGTGTTTTTCTCTTTGAAAACATCTTTTTCTCAATTGTTCACAACTCTCTCAATATGATGGAAGAAGAGCAACAAGTGGGAAAATGCCCCCTCGGAAATGAGCAACATGTGTACGATAAATTTACAGGGTAAGTAGCTTTCAGGGCTCATGTGTGTCCATGTGCAAAACATATGCACATTTGCAATTGGTTGTTTTACATGGAATTATCCATGACCAAAGCCTTATCCCAAGTTTCTCAGACAAGAGTCCCTTCCGTGTCTCAAGCGAGTGCAGTGCCAAGGGTTTTGTATCACATGGTTGATGGATCGAGGGGGTTTGAGGCATTATAGAAAGTTATGTTTGTTATATCACTTTCTGCCACATTATGTTGAAACTAAACATGTTCACATTTTTCAGGTGCTGTGTTGGACCTTGTGATGAGAGACTGGAAGACCAAGAGAGGACACATGTTGGAACACCTCCAACATTCAAATAACTGCATCTTCTGCTTTCAGAAAGTGTGTTTTACATCTGGGGAACCTCGAGTGTAGCGTGGTAGCCTGTTTTAATACTGATCCAAACATAGTGATACAATCATTTTTTTTACTTTGGCATATAACGTTCATACAGTAGTTTCTTAAAACAGGTGCCCTGTTTCTTTAACTTGTACTTTGATGTAGAGAAACAATGATTTTTAATCCGCTTCCCATTTGGCAAGAATACTGATATCCTTCTACTACAGTTGTTCTAAGGTTTTTTTGTATGCGGGGTTTTATGTTTATTGCCCAAGTAGAACTAAACATGATAAAGCTGCATTTCAGATTACACAAGGCTAAAATCGGGAACGTCCTTCCTGGAAAATGTAGACAGGCTTTCCTTCTTGTCAATGTTAAATATCCAGGTTTAAAACACTTCTGTTTCGGCTTCAAATGAAGATTATAAGAGAGATTTTTAATTTTTTTATCCTTTTTAATTTACTGTCAATATTTATAATTGTAATGCCTTGTTGATTGTTTCGATCTTTGTTTCAGTGCTTTGAGTTTTCCTTTTGTTTTGACGTGCTATACAAATAAACTTGCCTTGCCCTATTGCAAAAAGTAGTCTCGACCAGTAAGTGATTCTGCAGAGGTTAAGTAGGTCTATAGAACTGAAATGGACGTCATATAAACGGCAATATTTGGTCATATAAGACGTCGAGAGGACTCGGACCCGACCGTTCCGTACCACATTGCAAACCTTGAATGAACGGGGCCGCGACGTCATTTGGGGGAAAAAACCGTCCAGATAACGGTCCAGATGACGTTTGAAAGGACAGTGTTTTGACATCTGGCTTGCTTAGTGGGAACAACGGAAAACGAACGTCATATAGATGGCAAATATTTTGGTCCATATAATACGTTGATAGGACGTCGGACACCGACCGGTTCTGTACCACAGTTGCAACCTTGAATGAACGTCCAGATGACTTGAAATTACGTTTTTTGACATCTGCTTGCTTAGTGGGAAACGGACTGAAAACAACGATCATATAAACGTCAATATTGTGGTCCTATGAGCCTTGATCAGGACGTCAGACCCACCGTTCCGTAGGGGCGCACATTCAAACTTGAATTGACGATCCAACAACGAAACATTTGGAGGTTGAGGTGACGTCGGAAACGACGTCGAGAAAACGTTCATTCAGCACCCCACCAGTGACCTATATGCGACGTTCAAATTAACTTGATTCAAACGTCGGCTTGCTTAGTGGGAAGTCCATGGTTGAGGATGCACTGGCTTTGAGTCAACAAAGAAAGTGAAAGTGTGCCCCTTGTGCTGGTGTTTGCTGCTGGAGAAGCTTGCAGGAGTGGTGAAGGTTCAGCCCAGCCCACTAGTCTTGGCCAGAAGTCTGAGTAAGTAAGTAATCTTTATTTATAAACCCGTCTTTCACTGCACATCAGAGTCTCAAAGCGGTTTACAATTGTTAGTTTGGGCATTTGTCTCTCCGCATCCACTCAGAGATGGGAGCGGGTCGCCAGTAAGAAGGCGCATGCCATACCTATTTGTACATATTTTTAGTGGTAGGGGTACCGGAGTACCTGGAGGAAACCTACGCAGACACGGGAGAACATGCAAACTCCATTCCAGAAAGGCCCTGGTCCGACCGGTCGATACGCACCCAGGACCTTCTTTGCATGATAGCGAGAGTGCTATCGCACTCAGACCACCGTGGCGCCCCAGGGCCTTTGAAGGTTATCTAAAAGAGCACCTTCATTAAACCTCAAATACCCTGTCCAAAAACATCCCAGAGTATGTCACTACACTTTGGGTATGCGTTTATAACTAGCGTTGCTCCCCAGCTGGTCTTCGGCTTCTCCAGACCGAAATGAAGCAGCATTTGGACAAGAAGGCGTATGGTCAACGAGCTTCGGTATAAGCCTGGTGACACGGGCTCCCAACTTCTCTTATACCAATACCATGCTCATCAATGACCACTACCATTTCTCTGTCCTTATGTTGTAAAATACAAGAAGCTGAGTGAACACCAACTACGTCTTTCACCACACCTTGGGGGATCCGAAGGCCGCCTCAGGTCCTCGATGTGAATATGCTGGAAGCTCCTACAGCATACGGAGTGACCAGCAAAACATCCGGCCATCCCTTGCGTGATGAGAAGGCATCTCCCTGTTGTTGCTTACACCACGAAGGTTGAGTTCTACTGAACCTGGAAGATGGCTGAAAAGTGGGAGTCCCTCAATGAAATCTGTAAAACGAACACCATGGATTGGGCACACCCTCTCTAATACACTAGACCACAAGGAGACAATGAATTGTTTCAAAGTATCCCTGGACGAGGCCCCCGACCCCCAATTTTGTTATACCAGGATAGATGAAACAATAATTGAAACAGAGGACAGCTACACAGAGACAATGTGGCATAAAAAACTATAGTTGGATGGTCTGTTGCTACTAACCCTCAGGACGAAGACTGTGTTCCAGGGAGGGAAAAACGTAAGAATTCAGATCCAGACCTGCAGAGTGGGACAACCAAGATACTCGGCTCAGCGGGTTCTCTTTCACACCCGCGTGAGGGGAAAAAGGTGTGAATTTCCTGCATGAGCTGACCCCCATCCTCCCCGCAGCTGCAGCTCCCCGCACGTAAATTTTGGAACATGCACAGTAGCGGAAAACAAACAACAATGGCGGCGGGACACAAACTAGCTTGTGGGCTTCGAGCTCGGCAGAGAGGATAATTCTACTCCTTCGGTCATCCAAACGAGACCTCTGCAAAGTTTGTCCGAGCTTCATTCCATTTTCATCAACTGCTGTTAATATTACAGAAATGATGTTGGCGCTCGGCGAGGCTGGCACAGAAGTGGGTATACTGGCCAGGAGGGGGGTTGTTTCTTTCTTACCACTACTGGCCGGCAGTGGTGAGCGCTAGAACTACATAGTTTTTTCAACCTTGTATGAACGCTGGAAAATTTGCATTAGGAGCCCTGGTCAGTTGCGTTGCTGCTAATAGCCTGGAAATGTTTGCGCAGCGTCTCAGTATACACTCAGCCGGCCGGAGTCACTCACAGTGGGTTTTGGCAATTTCCTTTTTATAAAACTAAACGAAAAAAAAGGAATAACAATGGTGGGAGTGGCGTCGCCCAGTTGTGCCAAAATAACAAACTCAACAAAACTAGTCAACAAAAGAAGGAAACAAAAAATGCCAAGTCTATTTATACCTAAATAAGAGTAGGCGGTGTAAAACAACAAGGATGGCAACAACTGCTAAACTAATGCATCTAACAAAAACAGCTGAGTAGAGAGAGTGGAGAGAAAATGAGCCAATACTAACATATTCCCATTGGCAGACCTCCTCAAAAACGCTTTACTGGCTGAACAAAAGTTTGGCTCTTGGCCAAAGCGCCGTTCCAATTTGTGTCAATGCTGAGGGGGTGAATTTTTTGGTCCACCTAGTTTTACCTTGCTGTGAATTTTTGAAGTCTCCAGCGCAGATGTGTTTTTTTTCCATAGACTGTATAGATTAACGACAGAGTCACGCCTATCTCCGCGTTCTAAATAATGTCCAAAAAAAATGTGCTCTACCTGGAACAATCCAAATTGGCCGCGAGTGTCCCGCCCACAAGAAAAATTGTGGAAAAACGCATCTGGCATGCGCCAGCCGGCGCTGCCCCATTCCATTTGAACGAGAGACTTCAAAAATCACAGCCAGTAAAACTAGAGTGGACCAAAAAAATTCCCCCCCCCCCCGCCTTTATAGTTTAAAATGTTACAATGTATTTGAAATATATGTTAATATAGAAACAGGTAATTATATATATAAATAAAGAGGTATATATATATATATATGCAAACATGTGTATGGCAATTAACACAGACTAATGTGCATCTAATCAAAAGCCAAACGTTATTTTCTAATTCAGATAAATAACAAATCCCAGAGGATGTTGAGGTAAGAGGGTACAGTTTTTAACAGGGCAAAATCTAGTGCAAACTTTAAACGCACTTCCGCAAAAGTGCAAGTACAAAAACTTAAAACAATTACAAACTTTTGCGCTTCACCTGGTGTCTTAGCTCCGAAATTCGACTATTGAATGGACTTTCTCACATCAGCGTCTATGGCCGTACCGGAAACTGTTTTAACAACAGCATCAGTGGGAACAGAACAACGATTCCACCCAATTCATCCGCTTAAGCATCCCGTCCCCGACTCGCCAACCTCTTCCTCTCCCCATAGCCCCCGCTCATCCTCCCTCCTGCATAATGCAATCAAAACTGGAAGACAACCCAAAAACTCTAAGAATAAGTTACCTTGCAGAGCTTGAATAGTTCCTCGGGTCGAGAGCCTGCCGACGCTCGGCATTAGGATCCAATTTGCTGACGCCCCCTTTCAGGTTGACCCTTGAGGAGGACTTCAAATCAAAGAGCCCATCATTACACCCGAGCCAGACCATTGGCGAGGTGGGTACAAGTTTTTGTGCCGTCTCCAACTATTGGATGAGATAGTGACATCATCGCGACCCGATTTTCACACCTTTAAAGTAATAGAAATATGACCATGACAAGGATGAAAAAAAGGAAAGTCACTACAATGCATTAGAATGGATGACATCACACAAGCATAAGAAGGCTAATAATGGCAAGAGGGGGTGTGGGGGGGGGTGGGGGGGGGGGGGGGGGGGGGGTGAGTTTTGCGTGTTAAAGGTTAATACAGGCGTCGCGCATGTCATAATTTCCCCTTATACATTTTCCAGTTAAATGCCAGTTTTGAATCTACTTTAATGCAAAAATGTAAATATATTTAAGGCTTATTTTTGGACAAATTTCACTTAAAAAAGAAGCGACTAAACACCCCTATCCAGATCTTACTCCACCCCACTATCCCAAAAAGTAAAAAAAACTCCAGGAAGAAAGGAGGCGTGGCGAGAGGCGTTGGGAGACGCGGGGAGGGGGAGTTGTGGGTGAGCGGTCTCTGCTCGGTTGTCATTATTTAGACGGAGAGGTCGGGGATGTGAGTGCAGTGGCTCTCACAGCGGGGCCTGTAAGATCAAATCCCCGTCTCGGGTCTTCCCTCCTCATCTCCCGCTCCCTGGCCGCGTCGTGACCGGCATGTTGTGCTTCCAACGTCCCACAAAACGGCTACAGAAACTACCTGACTACAGTTAACTACACACGAGAAACGCTGCGCTAAAAAACTTCTAAAATACTATGCTAATAAATTGCTAACCTGAAATCGATGTTAAAAGCGGCTCGCCCGTATTCCAACTCTAACTCGCACAGGGGGCGTTGCGAGACTCTGGCTGGCTTTTATACCGCCGATCACAGAGCGCGGACCGATACAACATGCTGGCAGAGCAAATGGGGAGGACGCGGCACCGAAAATTCAAATGTAGTGTAGCCAAAGAATAAATTTAGAGAGGGCGCTACACAGCGGTATTTAGGCTTCAAAGTGAGAGTTTATCTATTTTGGCACTAAAATGTCCAAGAAAATTATTACCAGACAATGTAGAGAGCGCAATAAGAAACAATATTTATCGGCAGTTATAAGCCCCTCAAAAAGTTGATTTGTGCTTAGTTGTCCTTTTAATCACCGAAAATTTTTATATGCCCCCCGCAGAAACCCTTATCACACAAAAATGACAGATTAACAAAAAACTTACTTGGAAGGTCTTCAAGGTGTGGAACGTGACGTTTCACCTGGCCCCGTCACTCTCAGTATGGGTGCATCAGCATGTTTTTGGGGGGTGTTGTCAACTCTTGGGTGGACGGGGCTCAGGAGACAAGCTTTCTCACCAGTCCACAACAGAGCTGAAATTCGGAAAAAAAAAAAAAAAAACTACAAGATTTTAACAGACAGCAACCATGAAGACCAAGGTTATTGTCTCAAGAAGCGACACATCAATTGATGTATAAGTAAATCATTCCAAGAGCAAGTATAAAATGGACCACTGACCTATCATGTAGACCACTTGTGCAAAGTCAAGCCCGCGGCCAAATCCCCGCCCGCAAATGAATTTACATGGCCCGTTGCCTGCCATTGACGCACTATTACGCAATTGCGTTTTCCGCTATTTTCATGTTCCAGATGTCTATTTTATTCTAATATGTGTTTGGGGGGATAAGCTTGAAGAGCATATTGGAATCGAGCCCGCAGGTGGCAGCAGCGCTCGCTGAATGGTTTTGAAAACAGCTAATGCCTTTATTGTGGCCTCTTTTTCTCAGCTTTTTTGGTGATTTCAGTAAAACTCCCTCGCTACTCAACGGGATATACAAGCTAAAACAAAATTCTTTTTGCTGATGAAAGTAGACAGGCAAATTCTTTCAGAATCGGGTTTCGGATTTCCAGATAGTCATAAAGTACACAATAAACAATAGTCTTGGGTCCTAAAAATCTATAAAAATCAATCAAAACGCTGGCAATATGGTAGTACCTGTCTGAAATAGGCTGACAGGCAATGAGTATAATAAACATTGAACCATCCGGCCCCTCGGCTCGCAGCAAATTTGTGTTATTGGCCCTCTGATGTATATGACTTTACATGCCTGATGTAGACTATATCATGCTCATTTACCATGGCTCATTAACAGGTAACAATTATTTAAAAATAATACAGATTGTGGCTGATTGGTATCAACTTGCACATTCATATTAGACAAAATGCAACCGCATTTTCTTGCTTATTGGTGCCATGTGATACCAATATTGATGGTTATATCAAGTCTCGATACTGTGCCTTTAACTACCAGGTCCCGCAGTATAGAGTTTCTTATGTAAGGCCTTGATCTGGCTCAGCAGACCTATAGTAAAAGTCATCGCTTTCCTGGCTTGATGATGTTGCCTGCGGACCGGGCTGAACCGCAACCACTCCTGCACAGCTTTCTTCTTCTCCAGCACAAACAGCACAAGGGCACACTTTTCACTTTCTCTTTGTGACTCAAAGCAGTGGCGTCCTCAACATGGACTTCCACTAAGCAAGCCGATACGTTGAATCAACGTAATTTGGAACGTCGAATAAGGTCACTGGTGGGTGCTGAATGAACGTTGTTCCTCGACGTCGTTTCCTCCCGACGTCACCATCAACCTCCAAATGTTACTGGATGGCACGTCAATTCAAGGTTTTGAATGTGGTACGGAACCGGTCGGGTCTGACGTCCTATCAATGTCTTCATATGCCCAAAATATTACGTTTTATATGACGTTCGGTTCAGTCGTTCCCACTAAGCTAGCTGATTCAAAAACAACGTAATTTTCCAACGTCATCTGACGTTCTTTCAAGGTGCAATGGGGTACAGAACCGTCGTGGTCCGACTCCTAGCAACGTCTTATATGACCAAAATATTGCCTTCATATGACGTTCGTTGCTCCGTTGTTCCCGCTAACAAGCAGATGCAAAACACTGTCATTTCAACGTCATCTGGACTTATCTGGACGTTTCAAAGACGATCGCGGCCACGTTCATTCAAGTTGAAATGTGGTACAGAACCGGGGTCGGGTCCGACGAAGCCTCTCGACGTCTTATATGACCAAAATTTTTGACGTTGATATGACTCCCCATTACAGTTTCTATTGAAACTACTTATCCTCTGCAGAATCACTTACGGGTCGAGACTACTTTTTGCAATAGGCAGGCAAGGTTTATTTGTATAGCACAGTCAAAACAAAGGAAACTCAAACACTGAAACAAAAATAGAAACAATCAAAACAGGCATTACAATTATAAATATTGACAGTAAATTAAAAAGATAAAAAATAAAATCTCTCATAAAATCGCCATTGAAGCAGAAACAGAAGTGTTTTTAAACCGGGATTTAAAACATTGTCAAAGAAGAAGCCTGGTCTCACATTTCCCAGGAAGACCGTTCCAGATTTTAGCCTTGTGAAACTGAAATGCAGGCTTTTATCCAATGTTTAGTTCTGACTCTGGGCAATACACGATAAACACAGCAGTCAAAAACCTGAGAAACAACGTAGTAAAGGATATCAGTCATTATTTGTCAAATGGAGCTGCATTAAAAAATCATGTTTCCTACATCAAAGTACACGTTCAAGCACACAGGGCACAGTGTTATAGAACACTAAGTCTGAACATTCAGCAAAGTAACAAAAAACATGATTGTAGCCCTATGTTTGGATCCGTAATAAACAGGCACACGCCACAACTCTAGGTTTCCCCAGATGTACAAACACAATCTGAAAGGCAGAAGAATGCATTTAATGAATGTTGAGGTGTTCCAAACATGTGGTCCTCTCTTGTCTGCAGTCTCTCATAACAAGGTCCAAGCACAGCCCCTGAAAATGTGGAACATGTTTTAGTTTCATCATAATGTTGCAAAGTGATATAACCAACACATAACTTTCTAGTAATGCCCTCAACCACTCGAATCCATCACCAGGGGATACAAACCTTAGGCACTGCACCCTCGCTTGAACACTGGAAGACACTCTGTCTAGAAAACTTGGGATAAGGCTTTGGTCATTGGAGTAAAGCCATGTAAAAAAACAATTGCAAATGTGCATTTGTTTTGCACATGGACACAAATTAGCCCCTGAAAGCTGACTTACCCCTGTATACTGGTACACATGTTGCATTCTTCGCGAGGGGGGCATTTTCCCCTTGTTGTTCTTTTTCCCTCATGCTTGAGTGAGTTGCATGAACAATCTGAGAAAAAGAATGTTTTCAAGAGAATACACCAAATAAGGTTTATTCGAAAAACCACATAATAATACAGAAGAAACAATCAATGTGTGAGAGTGTGATTCTTACCTGTCGAACACCTTCAACACAGTCTGACACCTGTAAAAGACTCAAACAACACATGACACATTAGGACACTCGAGAACATTAGTTATTGCAACATGCATGAAAATTATACACTAGCTATGGATTTCACAATAATTGGACTGCATTAGCCAAAGGTAAATGTATGTTAATTAACATAGGCTGGTTTTAAAGTTTATAAGAAAAAGTAAGAAATTGAATAGAGGTTGCA
This sequence comes from Knipowitschia caucasica, assembly GCA_964034765.1. Taxonomy (NCBI): domain Eukaryota; kingdom Metazoa; phylum Chordata; class Actinopteri; order Gobiiformes; family Gobiidae; genus Knipowitschia; species Knipowitschia caucasica. The sequence goes on from OZ035832.1 coordinate 28,619,131, forward strand.
AGCGCTAGTTAGCTTGCTACCAAGCAGCAGATGAATGGATATTTAATATTTGCAGCTAAGCAACTAACCAAAATAACAACTGTAGTGGCTCATATTTTAAACAGCCACAGTGAGAAGAAGTGAAAGTCCTCTGACATTGACGACGCTGGGAAGACATTAAATCTCCATTTAATTAGACAAAGCAATACATGAACATTAAACTCTCTTTCTGACAGCAGGTAACATCATGTGGTGCTCCTATTGGTCCCACATGGTCCCACATGGTCCCACACCTGAACTCAACTCCACTGATGACATCACAGGTGTCTAAATGATGGGAGTGTCCTCAAATATTAAAGCTGATCATCCCCTGTTTTTAAACTTAGTTTTTACTAGGTTTTCGACTGTTGTCCTTTTTGCAGTTTATAAACCATTGTGATCTATACAGTAACTTTTGATAATAATTTGAATTATTATAATTAAAACTCCAGAATCATAACCTTTTTTAAACACAGAGTTTGTTGGACAGTCTAAGCCTAAGAATTCTAATGTGACTAAAAAGAGTTTGAAATATGAAAAACAAAATCATATTTATAAACTTTACCTTAAAAAACTAAAAAAGGTGTCTCCCTTGCAGCTGAGCAGATGCCAGCCGGTATGTTATAGATTCATCACTGTGCGAGGCAAATTTCAAAATACAGATAATATACGAAATATACTTAACAAAATTCCACGTATAACGTGAGAAAACAACTTACTTCTGTCTCCACAAACTCTTTTCAATGTGGAAATGATACATCTATATCTAAAAACTCGGTGCAGACTGTGTACATTACTAGAAGGTGCATTCCATAAAATAAAGCAGGCAGCGACCAGAGGTAACAGATTTCAACGTCTGGGAAGGCATTGCCTTTACGTCCAGAAGCACACCCATAAACGTCGAGTAGACGTGAAAACAGGTCCTCGACGACCCTCACATGTCAGGCTTGTAACCTCGTATAAGTGGTGGCGTTCGTTGTTTAGGATGTTAGCTATTATTTTTTCACATAGTCAGAAAAATATGCCTGCAGTGGTGTAGGCGGTTGCGTAATAGACTTCAGTCCAACGACGCAGGTTCAAATCCCAGGTCGGAGAAATGATTGACTTTTCCACTTTTTTAGCGAACAATTTTTCTTGGTTTTGGTTAAAAACGGAATAACACTCAACAACCTAGAAATTATGTAGTGGCTATAATAAACTTGTTGACCCATGCATTTTGCATAAATTCCAAAGTGGCTCACCCCTTATTTACAAACTTGAGATTGTTAGCTCAACAAATTGCATACATTCACAAGTTTTATTATTAGCCACTACGTAAATCCTATGTTGAGTGTTTATTAGGCTTTAAACCAACAGAAAAATTGTTCGCATAGAAAAAAAAAAAAATCGAAACAAATATGTAAAGATAATGATACAACAAACACGTGGACCTGTGGAACACACGTATCCCAAGCTGGCCACATTTTGCTTAATCACTAAACGCCTACCAGTCAGGTGAACAACACCATAGAATGCTTCACAGCCTATAGTAATTGTATTGCTAGATCAAGACGTTCTGCGTCGGAAGTCCGAAGACCTGTTTTCCACGTCTAGAGGAGGTCGGGATGGGACTCTTATCCACGTCTATGGGGAGGTCATTGTTTTACGCCAGATGGCGCACCTTGCACAGACGTCGTTGGACTAATAAAGGTCACGACCGAGCCGAGCGCGATATTGACGTGATCGGGAGGTTGAGTGGACTCGGATGTTTAGTGGGGTTCATGTTTCAATGGAGTTTTTCGATGTGCACCCTGACTCTCGGGTGATAAGACAACAGAGTGACCATGTTTTTATCTCCAATTGGAAGAGAGTGTGCAAGTCTTTCGCTTAATTGGTACCGTTGATCACTTTGGATGACCCTTGGCAGCCAAAACAATGAGAAAACTTTACCAGAGCCCTGACGATGACCCGGATTCATGAATTTGCCTCCGCAGGCAACTGCTTCGGGGTACCTGTGGATGCACCGAATGGTAGCCGAAACCCGATTTACAGTCTTATATTTTTGGCAACAGGGGTCCACACAGTCCATATTAACTTTTATTATTAATGGACATCCACCCCCGTAATAAGTTATTTGATGCTTCTCTATTTTTGTGTAAAGATTATACTATGGTTAAGGACTTGACAAAGACCAACTCCCCATTCGGTGACCGCAAGGAGGATAATTGCAAACACATGCAAGCTAAAAATCGTTAAAAATCGGAAACGATATTTATTTCAAAGTTTGGGTAATAGAAATGGAAGGATCTCTCTATTCATTTAGTTCTGATGTTGGGAACCACCCTGTTTCTTCTGATAGAAGACATAGAGTGGCAAGTTAGACAATGAAAATAAGAGTAACATTTGTAAAATTTCATGATCATATTATTATAGACTGACGTGGAAAAAAACTTTCCCCCATTCTCCAATATCAGAGGAAACTCGAAGACACTGAGGGTAAAAAATGGGAAAGAATTATCAGTCAACAAGGTATATCATTCAAAATATTTTCCGACTTTAGTCTGATGTTGGAAACCTCCAGGTTAGTAAATATTTTAAAATAGGCTCTTACCCAAACATGTTGAGTTGCTTGGAATGATTACAGTTAATTGAATTATCACAACCATTGCCTGTTCTTTTATTTCTTGTTGGCCTTTTCTATTTCTGGGCTCCTGGTCTCAAGCCATGAAGAAAGACAAATGCTTTCATTTGCCTACTTACGCCAAACCACCCCTTTTTATATGTGGAATAAAATGATGCAAAATTGGAAAAATCATGCAAAGATAATTATTTCCCTGATTAAAATTGACAAATTTAATTGCGGCAAAGGTCTAAAGACAGTTCAGGGACCATTTTGCAGTTTTGGATCAAGAGGCATTTAATTGATAACATCAAAAAGCTAGAGAAGCCACTTTTCATGTACACTTTTTGTACAATAAAGACTGTACGGTAACAGCTTCAGTCCCAGTGCCTACTGACATCAGTTTTGAAGGGTCGTGTGACTTTACTGGTCACGGGTTGGGGCGGCTCACCGCACAGAATAGTTAATATGCAGACCCAGTGGGATCAAGGGGCAGACAAATTGTAGGTATATTTGGTAACCTGGAGAAAAATAGAACCCATTTGGAATTGTATTTTGAGTCTGGTTTGCAAGGACAGAAGCCCCTCGTACAGAGAAAAAATAATATACCTTATCCAATGAAACAGCAGTGAATGTCCTTTCAGAACACCAACTGGTGCCTGATGAGATTAATTCAGAAGATTATCAACACCCTAAAGGAATCATGCTGTATCCAAAAAAGTCTAAATATTTTCCAGTCAAGATCAAAGAGGACATTGGTGTTACCTGGATGCTACAGGGTGCATAGTGCAGAGGAAGACACTCAAGCCATTTTATGGAATGAGACCGTGGTAAGAAACCCTTTCAAAAGGTGCCTCACCACTGCCCATAGCTACTCTGCTACTTGGATCACACCACACGAACCCATTCCATTATATACTTTTTTACAGGCAACGTTATGACAGATGCAGGGATGGAGAATGTTTGTAAAAAATGCCTTGTAAAAGGCATGTAAATATTTTGTGTGCGATGGATCTTTGGTTCTGCTGCATTCCATACCACGACGACTTTGTCGGCTCTCCATTGGGGAAAACCTCCTCCATGAAATATGATGTTAAATTTAGGGGCAATATTTTGGAGAGGCTTTTGACTTCCACATCCATCCAACCAGGTTTGAGCCATGTCATGAAAAACGCCACGACCTCTGCAAAAAAGGATTGTGTTTGGGCGCATTATTTTGTAAGATACCTTTTGATTTTAATATACTGCTTTATGAATGTTTTTAAATAATCCTCAGGTCCTGTTTATGTATCTTAAATTCGCATTTTTATTTTATTTATGAACCCTCTGGGACACTTAGGTCCTGCAATATCTCTTAACTGTCCCTAGAGTCCAAAACTACTCATGGTGAGCTGTTAATTTTATCTGATGTACTGAGGTTCCACTGTTTCCATGGTGTGGATTTATTATTTCTGTATTTTGGTTTTCATTTTGACATTATGTACTCTGGTTCATTTCAGTTTTATACTTCATGTCCTGTCCCCTGTTGATTGTCTGCCCCGCCCTATGTGTTCTTCTGTGATCGTCTGTGTCCCTAATTACCTGATGCTTCTCGCTCCCCTCTCTTGTCCCTGTGTGCTTGGTTCATTGTCATGGTCAAGTTCCCTCTGGGTTCCTCGGTACTTTGGATTTTGGAGGTTTGTGTTTTTTGCCTTGGACTTAATTGTATATTAAATCTTAATTATGGCATTTCCTGCGTTTGAGAGTCCTCACTCATCTCCACCTCATGATACAACGCAAGCTTCAATTATAAAAAGTATTGACACCAGTCTTTTTATTTAAAGATTTTAGGTTTAGTTTAGTTTTTTATCAAATATTTAATAATATTACAGGTGGCTATGCATGTTTTATTAATGTAGATTTAATTAATATATACACTACTAATGAGGGTGCTTTTGAACTATGGTGCAGGCTCATGACAGCCACCACGCCCCCATCCAGAAATGTATAAGGGGAAGAAAGGGATGGATATTTATAACGTGGGCAATTTTTGTAGTAACATTTTCGTACGATAAATTAGCAGCTTTTAAAGTATTCAATATTTTTTTGGGGCGAAGGGGGGGTTATATAGTCTGTGTATTTTGGGATTGCTAAGATTAAGGAGGATCTTTAAGTAATACTCCGATGAATTTCGTTTTTTATCTCCTGAAGGAGTTAGCGTTGCCTCGATCCCAGACCGTTGTGTGTGCAGTACCAATCGACTCTGGGGAGCATGGCAGAACCACTAGTCAAGTAGCAGTACCCTCAAGAATTGGATGAGATCCTCACAAGTGCCAACAGTTGTGTCCTCCCCTCCTTCTCAAGGATAGCTAGTTTTTTTAAACCCTTGCGAAACCTTCCAGGAACTGATGAGGATGTCTGCCGCGGGGATGATGTCTTTGGGTATCTTTAAGAAGACTATCCGGAGCGGATAATATGGAACATACGACGTCACTCCAAGATCCTCCTGTACGAGTCATCGCACACAGCCCAGAGCCAATTATCTTGAATACTACTATGGCCATAGCCAATCCAATTTTGTGATTAGTTTCCAAATTCATTGCGAACAATTTGGGCCTTAATTTACAGGACTCTCTGGTAAGTTATGTTAGATTAAGAGCGCGTACCAGCATGGGTATCCCCGGGCGAGGTTACAATCAGTAAGTCAGAAACATAGACGATGGCTACACCAAAACTTTTGTACATCATTTGTATTGACACCTCAGTTGGGTTGAAATATACATTTTAAAATTACTGTTTTGCGTTTATATTATTTTTTAGAATGACCTGTGTTACACAACCATTGTCATCATTTCAATGGAAGTGAGTGAAGGAGCACCACTTGATGTAGTTGGCTGGAGGTGAAACATGTTCTAGTACGCCAAATTCATGCCCAAAGGCTTGTGAGCCTCTGGTGGTCTGGATTAATCCTTGGTTGTCATAGAGAACCGCACCGAAAGCAGAACTGCTAAAATGAATATAATTTTAATAAAGGCCAATAAAAGTAAACACTGAAACCGGGAACAAGAGAAGGGGGGGAAAACAACATATGGTCCACAAACCAAAGAGGACAATGACACAGGGTCTAAATACACACAGGGGGACACAGTGGTAGCACATCATGAGGGCAAACAATCAACAAGACAGACGAGGAAGCAAAACTCACAGCAAGGGAAACCAAAAAAAATATCAAATTAAACCAGATACAATAACAGAAAGTCCACACCAATGAAATTGGTAAGTGTATTGAAAAGCACTTCCACTGACTTAAACAATTTTCCCGGCCAATTTCTAATATTTGTGCAGTTGCAAATTTTTGAAAAATTTGATTTTCCAACCAGTTTAGATCACTACACAAATGCATTTCATATTTTGTTCCCTATCCATCTAGGGTTTTTCCGATCAAGGTACTCAACCACCACTGCTCTGTTAAAATGTAACATTGATTTATTTTCATGATTTGGACAAATAGTCCTGGCTCCATATTCCAAGGATCTTTCCAAAGCCATTGATTCTGTAGAGCACTCCCTTCTACTTGACAACTTAACGCAATTAGGTCTGATACCAACGCCATTTTCAATATGTTTTGTCACATTGTTCCAAGTCCAACAAATGCATAATTGAGAAAGGGCTCCACTTTAGAGTCCCCTTCTTTTCCTCAATATTCATCAACGATCCTTGGCCACAAGTCATATCAAAATACCTATATACGCAGTCGACAGTCCATTTACACACTAATAAGGCCCATTTTCCGTTTTGTCGTCCTTCATTCACGCTTCTTAGATTCGCTCGGGAATCAGCACGCAGCGGCGTGAAAAATAGTACATCTTATCGCCCAAGTGGCAGGCTAAGTCCGCTTTAGCTCTGACCAGCGACTTAGACGCTCAGTATAAGACTGCGTGCAAACCTGTCTAGCCCAGAGGTGCTATGTTGGCCGAATGGTTAGCAGTAAAATACAGGGACCCTGAGAACCAGGTTTCGATTCTTGTCTGAGGCACATCTTTGTGGTTGCTTGTGGCAAAATTTGTTATTTTTTTTTCATTAAACAATATGAAATAATATCTTGTCTGTAATGTCTGGAAAAAAATCTAGTGAAATTCACTATGTTTTATACGTTTAAATATTTGTTATGTTTTTTTTGATAAACCGACCGTTACGTTACATCCTCCGCTCTGGGCCCGGAGCAGCTGCTGTTACCCCCCGCTCTGAACAGCGCAGTGAACGCACTGCGTCTGGCTCCGAGGCGCGGACCATAAGACACGCGGACTCACGGTTCCTCACTCTCGCTGCTCGCATCCTCTCTCTCTGCTCGCGTCTCTCTCTCTCTGCCGCGTCCTCTCCCCTCGCTGCTCGCCGTCCCTCCCTCTCTGCAGCGGGCGTCTCTCCATCTGCTCGCGTCCCTCTCTTCTCTTCGCTCCTCCTCTCTCTGCTCACCGTCTCTTGCTCTTGCTCTGTCTCTCTCTCTCTGCTCACAGTGCTCTCTCTCTCTGCTCGTATCTCTCCCTCATCTCTGCTGCTTCGCATCACTCTCTCCTCTCCACCTCTCTCTCTGCGCACGTCTCGCTATCCTCTCTCTCTCTCACACGCCTCTCTCTCTCGCTCGCACTCTCTCTCTGCTCGCATCACTCGCTCTCTGCTCGCATCTCTCTCTCTCTGATCGCAAATATCTCGCTACTCCTGCTCGCATCTCTCGTCTCTCTGCTCCGCGGTCTCACTCTCTGCTCGCGCTCTCCTCGACTGCTCGCGTCCGCTCTCTCTCATGCTCACCTCTCTCTCTCCTTCTGCTCTGCGTCCCTCTCGCTCGCTGCTTCACAACTCTCTCTCGCTCTCTCTCTGGCTCACCTCGCTCTCTCTCTGCTTCACGGTCTCTCTCTCCCCTTCTGCTCACCGTCTCTCTCTGCTCACGGCTCTCTCTCTCTCTCTCGGTGCTCACGCCTCCTCTCTCTCGCTGCGCGCGCTGCTCTCTTTCTGCTCACGTCCTCTCTCTCTCTGCTTCCACGTCTCTCTCGCTCGACTCTCCGCGCCCCTCTCTCCTGCTCACGTACGTCTCTCGCTCGCCAGTCTCTCTCTCCTCTGCTCGCTCTCGCTCTCCTGCGCGCGGCTCTCTCTCTCTGCTCACGTCTCTCTCGCGCACCTCTCGCTCTCTGCTCACGTCTCTCTCTCTCTCTCACGGTCTCTCTCTCTCCTCCTGCTCACTGTCTCTCTCTCGCTGCTCACGGGTCTCTACTCTCTCTCCTGCTCACGTCTCTCTCTCTCTGGCCACCCGGTCTCTCTCTCTCTCTGCTCCCTTCGCTCGTCAATGCTCGCGGTCTCTCTCTCCGACTGCTCACGTCTCCTCTGCGCTCCTCTCGCTGTCCTCTGGCTCACGTCTCTCTCTGCATCAAGTCTCTCTCTGGCTCCGCGGTCTCTCTCCCTCCTGCTCCACGTCTCTCTCTGCTCACGTCGCTCTCTGCTACCAGCAAGGTCCTCTCTCTCTCTGCCACGTCTCCCTCTCTCTGCTAACGACTCACTGGCTTCGCTCTCTCTCTCTCTGCTCACGTCTCTCTCGCTCTCTCTCGTTACTGGTCGACGTCTCTCTCTCTCTGCCTCACGTCTCGCTCTGTCTTCTCTCTGCGCTCTCTCTCACACTCGCGTCTCTCTCTCTCGGCTCACAGGTCTCTCTCACTCTGCTGCACCTCTCTCCTCTCTCGTCTGGCTTCACGACGGCCGACCTCTCTCTCGGCTCACGGTCTCTCTCTGCTCACAGTCTCTCTCTGCTCACGCCTCTCTCTCTCTCTCACGTCTACTCTCTGCTCACGTCTCCTCTCTGCTCCACGTCTCTCTCTCACTGCTCACATTCTCTCTCTGCTCCCTGCTCGCCGTCTCTCTCTCTCTCTGCTCACGTCGTCTCTCTCTGCTCTGCTTTCTCTGCTCCGCGTCTCCTCTCTCTGCTCACGTCTCTCTCTGCTCTCGCGTCTCTCTCTCTCTCTTCACGTCTCTCTCAGCGCACGTCTCTATCACGCTCTGCTCACGTCTCTCTCACTGCTCGCGCCTCTCTCTCTGCCTCCACTCTCTCTCTGCTCTCTCTCTCCCTGCTCACGGGGTCCTCTCTCTCTCGCTCACGTCTTCTCTCTGCTCTGCTCACCATCTCTCTCTTCTCTCTCTGCTCTCCCCCCCGCGTAGTCTCTCTCTCTGCTCACGTCTCCTTCTCTCTCTCTGCTCACGTCTCACTCTGCTCTCTCTCTTGCTCTACGTCTCTCTCTCTCCTGCTCACGTCGCTCCTCTCTCGTGCTCACTGTCTCCTCCTCGTCTCTGGCTCAACGTCTCTCTCGCGCTCTCTCCTCTGCCACGCCTCTCTCTCTCTGCCAAGTCCTCTCGCCTCTCTGCTCACCGTCTCGCTCCTCTGCTCACGTCCTCGCACACTGTTCTTCTAAAAGATGTTGTTTGAGCTGGAGGGGAGGAGCAGGAGAGGTCAGCAACTAGAATTGGTTGTGAGATTATGTAAAAGAAAGCCTAGTTCTCTCATCTTTACAGCATGGGAAGTTTTGTGAATGGTTATTGCAATCGGTGATTAAATGCAATTTTATTATAATAAGGATAGTAAATCTGACATTTAAAGTCAGTGCCTCCTCCCCTAATCACAATCCTCACCGCGACGTGCCACTGTCTGTCTGGCTATATTCATCTGATCATTTGATTTGTTCCCTCAACATAACACTTGTTTTTATGTTTTAAATGTGTAGGCTACTGTTTTTCAGCTTTGAAAGTAGTTGATGGGGGCCATTTTATGGCTATTAAAAAGCATCTGCCCTGTCCGTGCGCTTTTACCTGCCGGCACTCAGGAACATACGTGATTAGCCAACCCTCTCCAAGCTGTCTTCGTCGGCGTTCCGAAATGAAATGCACAGATTACATGATAGTGATAGAGATATGTAAACAATGGGCAACTCGCCGGCTGCGAAAAGGCAAAACTAGGCCATTCCAGTCCAGCTGGACACAAAGTTTGGTTTTGTGTTTGGTAGAAGGACGAGTGCCTGTGTGCCACTTTATGCTGTGATAAATGTTGTGTGCAGAACCTCAAGGTGTTAAGCGTCATTATGAGACGAAGCACGAGAAGACCTGCAAAGACAATCAGACAACGTAGAGCTCATTAAATGTGCTATGTCCAGATAGGAAAACAAGCTACTCCTTCAGGGTTTTTAATACCACAGCTAAAAATCACGGGACAGCAGCAGCTCTCCCTCCCCCACCCAATAACACAAGTAGCCGCACCCAAGGCCCCCTGCTGTTATTAGTCATTTACCTAAATTTTGCAAATCAATACATGCAAATGTTAGCAAGCCAACCTTCCTTGTCTTTTCAAAAACAGGGGCCAATTTCGCTTGTTTGCTAGTTTTAAAAACTAAGGCAGCAGTCATCAGCCAACTCCATTATATTGTAAAACACGGATAAAAGAAAGTTTCCCACCCATCATAACTTTTGTATTAAAGCAATATCGTTTTACAAGTTACTACAGTCTAGCAAACTATTCATATCAACCTTGCGGCACAACAAAACCACGCCAAAACACGCATGATATTCTAGATTTTGGACAATAATAAACATGGTTCCACACTCGGCAATCCAAGGTTTAAAAAAAATTGAATTTGCGCATCAAGAAAATGTCTGAGACGAAACACGCAAACTGCGAATCATATATATATTAAGCTCTGCATTTATATCTTTTAAATAATGTGGTTATAAACTCACATTAATGCACTTCTGGTGCTGGACTGTAAAAAATACAACTCAAAATTGGTTCACCTTACTAAGAATTTTTGCATTCACTGACAATACAATTGCCAGTTTGGAACTTTTGAACAAAGAAGAGCCATGGGCCTGTATAGTAGTAACAAAAACAAGAGAAAATATGAAGTACAAACACACAAGGTCTTTGATTGTATATCTGCACGTTTGTGTATCCGTTGTTTTAGGCTGACTGACGAGCCAATATAACCAGATATCTGTTTCCCCCTGTTTTATTGTTTCTGCCTGAATCACCACCTGTTGTGAATAAAAACTTGCCAAGTTGCCTCTGGTGTGCAAAGATCCCTGCCTATGCGTCTAATTTTCGTCAACTCACTTTCCTGAAGTTTCTGATGAAAAGTTCATCTTATTTGATATATTAAGTGATTTGACTTTTGAAGTTGTATGAACTTCTGAAAGTTCAAGTGGCTCACAGATAGTTCCATTCCAACTGGAAATTTTATTGTCAGTGAATGCAAAAATCTGAGTAAGGTGAACAATTTTTGAGTTGTCGTGTTTTACAGTTCACGCGAGCTATAGTGAGGTCACTTATCTGCGTTTGCGCTATTTAAATAGGTGTTATGGCAACCAGCTCAATTCAACATTTTGGAACAAACTAATTTGACCACAAAAATCACTGTATTTATTGTTTACCAACCTAAACGACTGGGCCAAGCCAAAGTAGCCCGTAATAATTTCTGGCTCAGTCTTAGAAACAGAAGGTCCCCGCCTGGTCACAGTGGTGTGCGGCACGGTGCTGAGTGGATAGCCTCGTCGCTTCTGACACAAGTCCTGGGTTCGAATCCCGGTCGGACAGGCCTTTCTGTGTGGGAATTGGCATGTTCTCGTGTCTGCATAGGTTTCCTCCGGGTGCTCCGGTTTTCCCCTACCCAAGGGACCTGGTCCTTGAAACGCAATAATAAAATAAACATCAGGATCTTTAAATGGTGGGGCTAAATTTAAACACAAATTAGGTAAGTTATTGTAGGGACAGTAATCTGAACTTAAAAAAATAAGTTTTACAGACTTGAAATTTCCAGTAATGAATTTAAAACACTTAGTGGCAAACTTGGAAACATAACTGTCACAACATAATAAGTGTGTTTCTTTCAAAACTATGAAGAATTAATTAATGCCTTCAACTCAAAAACCTTGCGCAGCCTGGTTGCTTTGGAAATTTTGAGTGAACTAACTTTATCTTTTTTACAGTGTGCATGGACCAAAGTCCCATTAAAATAATGGAGGAACAAATGCTCCTGCAGCCCTAACAGGACATGCGAGGTGCGCGGGTGTCCGGCCCGAAACCCGCAGTCCACCCTCGGGTCCCGCTGGTTTCGGGCGGGTTGGGATGCTCAAGAAATATGATCCATGTCATGGTGCGTGTGGGTCGTCGACAGAAAGCTCCTGATCCCTATATATTATTATATATGTGCGCCTACGGTATGCATGGGAAGTCCCCTGAGTAACAATTTGCAATTCGGCGCAGGATGCGTTAAACAAAAAAACATGCGGGACAAACAGGATCGCTCCTTCCTACACCCCCTTAAAGCCTCGAGGAACACCCAGTCCGAGACAGACGTGTGATCTACACAGAGGCAGCACCGAGACTGATGACGGTGGTGGGCCTCACAGCCAGAGGCCAGGAAGCAGGGCCTCATTACTTTTAAATTAGCAAGGCAAGACCACAGGGAAACGCTGCGCCTGAGGCAACGCGTGTGGTGAAAAAGAGGTCGGCGGTCTTACTCACTTAGTTCATTTGATTTACTGAGCAGCAAATATCATGAATATAAGCTAACCAACCAACGAATCAATAAGACATATTTTATTCATAGAATCCCATAAATGTGTGGAATGTTCTGAAGATTCCTTTATTTCCTAGATATGAATTAATAAAGTTGACGAATATTGAGCAGAGTGGGGCCACCGATAGTCTGGACTCTTCCTGAAAAAAAATGAGCGGGATATCCTCGCAGTCGGCGGGTAATGACGTTCGCCGCGGAGGTTGATATTTACCGGTAAACAGAATCACTTATTACTGCGATTACGGTGATAGCTGCATCTCTCCAGCTGTTTGCGGTTTACGGAGTATAATCCACGAACTTAATAGCAAAATACACGGTAAGCTAACCGGGGTTTTTGGGAAACCAACACCACAGCACAATACATCTAAGAGTAAAGCTTTTAGAAATGATGGGTATATTTGAATCATGTCAACACGGTTGTTTGTACCCGCGGATCAGTGAATAAAGTTGCAAAACCGCCGCGCTCCATCACAGTCACTCTGCTCTGCTGCTGCTGCTAGCCGAAGGCGGCAGGGCAAAGTCCGCGAGTCCACTTTTCCGGGGTAGAAACGCGAGTCACGTGGCCCAAACGACCAATGGCCATTGGTTGACCTAATCCATTTTACAGGGTAACAAGGTGTTTGGGTTTTTAACATGTTTAAAATAGCTACGGTCTTTCTTTAGTCTCATAAATAACATGCTTAAAGGCGAGGTCTGTAACGTAGTTCCTGATAAATAACATGTTTATAGTTGAGGAACTGGTACAGTTGAGTCCCTCATAAATAACACAGTTTAAAGCGGAGGTCTGTAACTTTAGTCTGCATAAAAACACAGGTTTAAATGCTGGGGTTGTAACTTTAGGCTCATTAAGAACGTTTTAAAGCTGAGGTCTGTAACTTTAGTCTCATTAATAAACATGTTTAAAGCTCGGGTCTGTAACTTTAGGTCTCACAAATAAGCAATGTTTAAAGGCTGATAGTATGTAACTTTAGTCCTCATTAATAACAGTTTAAAGCGCGGTCCCTGTAACTTTAGTCTCATAAATAACATATGTATAAACTGAGGTCTGAATTTAGTCTCATATATAACACTGTGTGTGTGTGCATAGGCCCAAAAACATTTCCTAAGCATCAATTTAGATTGCTTACCTTTTATATATTGATATATTACATAGTAGTTTGAAAAAAATGTTTTCCGGAATTTTTCATGTTGGCAGCCAATCTGGATACTGGAGGCCATATTGGGAGATGCGGGGTCGGCCAAATTGTAAAATAATATCGAAGTTCCAACTCCTTGAAACTTGTTTCCTTCTTTACAGTGATTTTTAAATATGGTTTATAGTTAGTAAAATAGGGAAGTTACAGCACTTAGAAGATGAATAAAGGCTTGAAACTGGCAGAATAGAAGGTTCCACAGTATCCCTTTGTTTTTAAAACCAAATTATCTTTCACTAAACGCATAAAAGCACTTATCAATATGGGTAATAAAAATCAAAACCACCTTATTCTTCCTATTTTCATAATTCAAAAACGTTTTATTCCTCTTACTGAGCTTGGAAAGTACTGTGCTGAATTAAATCTGATTTGGTAATTAAAAAATGTAATCTTGCATTGCTAACTTTCTTACTTTTACAGTCAGTGGTAAATACACGGGCTACGGTGGTACACCTCTTAGACTATATTAATATTGTATGTGTAACATCTCAAGCGAATAGATTGAGTGAATATTCTCCCTTTTCCTCATTTAGTGATTTGCGGAGGAGAGGAGAGGAGCATCGAGAGAATTTTGCAGTTAAAATAAGATGACATTCCAGCTTGCTAAATTATTTGAAAGCATCTTCATTATATTGTTATATTTATGTATTTATTATAAATGTTAGAGATCCAGAGAAAAGGCGGTCGGCTTTTTTTCTGAGTGGTGGAGGAGAACACCTCGGAGGCGGTTTGAGTCAAAATAACGTTCACGTGATATTACCAATAGTTTAGTTCTCTATTCCATAACGATTATTTCTCCTCATTTTGGAAAGATCACCAACGTGAAATGCAAAAGTTTACGTTATATGCAGAGTTTAATGTCTGCGGTTATCCAGAGCCTGCCTGCTACAAGGCGTTGCCCGTTTTAAAACCAGATTGTCGATGTGCGCGGGGCAGAAACTCCGCCCAATGTAACCCTGCTCCACAAGTGCAGCCGGTGGTTGTTTTGGTCAGTGCAAAACGTCACTGGAGGGGGGAAATAAAAGACGATGTGAACACACGTGAATCTCGTGTGATGCACGCGTGAAAGGCGACAAAACGGAATGGGACCTACTGGAACGGCTGAATTTACACTTCACGCGTTACAGCACGTACGCGTTGAGTAGATAATACGCGCAGATACGCACCCCCCGGCCCCCCCCCCCCCCGTTAACTTAACTTTTTCCATGTTAACCTATGATGATATTTACACTTCTACTTAGCATCATCGCATGTATGACCGAAGCTGCGCTCTAGATGTAGGATGGATTTTCTAAATTTTTGGCGCGCACCAACGCGTCCCCTCCCATTGATATCTCATGTAACCATGATTTTTCTAGCGGGATCCCTTGGGCTTAGATTGCTTCTACACACACAAAGCACTTGTGTCCCTAAACATCACAGGAGAGCAGCAGGTTTTACAGTGATATTCTGGGATATCGTTTTTTTTCTATCAGAGAAAGTCCTTGCGTCTGGCCAACACCAGCGCACAAAGACCATAGGACAACACATGCATTGATTTGTGTTGCTCTACATCCAGTCCTCTGGCCCCTACTGTCCTCTTCACTGCTCTCATAGACTACACAGGGAGGACAGTATGGGCCAGAGGACTGATGTACGAGCAACACAATCACAAGCATTTTTTTGTGCCCTCATGGTCGAGAGCGCTGGTTTGGGCCATACGCAAGACTTTATGAAAGTAAAAAAACGATATCCAGAATCACTGTAAAACCTGCTGCTCCTCCTCTGATGTTTAAACACAAGTGCTTGTGTGGTAGAGGCAATCTAAGGAGCCATAGGACCGCTAGAAAAACTGTTTTTACATGAGATCATCAAGGGAGACGCGATGGGAGCGCGGCACAAAATTAGAAACCACCTAAATTAAGAGCGCAGCTTCGCGACATACATGCATGATGCTAGAAGTGGAAATATCATCATATGTTTAACATGGAAAAAAGTTACGCGCGGTCTGGCTGCGTCGGAGAACGCTTTACGGCGTAACGCGTGATTTTGTAAATTAGCAGTGTACAGTAGGTCCCCTTCCGTTTGTCGCCGTTCACCGCGTGAATCACACGAGACTCACGTGATTCACGCGTCTTTTATTTTCCCCCCTCCAGTGACGGTTGCAAATAACCCAAAACAACACCAGGTGGCATTGTTTGTGTCTTGTGAGCAGGGTTACATTGGCGAGGTTTCGCCCCGCGCACATCGACAAATCTGGTTAAAACGGGGCGAACGGCCTTGTAGCAGGCAGGCTCTGGAATAACCCGCAGACATTAAACTACTGCAATATAACGTAAACTTTTTGCATCCACGTTGGTGATCGTTCCAAAACGAGGGAGAATATCGTGATGGAAAGAGAAACTATTGGTAATATAACGCTGAAGCGTTATTAGGACTCAACAGCGCCGCGGGTGTCCTCCTCCCACTCAGAAAAAAAAGCAGACTCCTTTGTCTCTGGCATCTCTAACATTTATAAAAAAAACATAAATATAACAATCATAATGAAGATGCTTTCCAAATAATTTAGCAAGCAGTAATTCATTTATTTTAACTGCCAAACTTCTCTCGCTTGCTCCTCTCCTCTCCTCCGCAAATCACTAAATAGAAAAGGGAATATTCACTCATCTATTTTGAATGTTACCACATACAATCTAATTAGTCTAAGCACGTGTACCACATGTACCCTTGTATTTACACAGACTGTAAGTATTAAAGTAGCAATGCAAATTACATTTTTTAAATTACCAATCAGATTTAATTCACACAGTACTTTCCAGCCAGTAAGAGGAATAAAACAGTTTTGAATTATGAAGATCGATAAGTGGTTATATTTTATTACCATAATGATAAGTGCTTTTTTCGCTTATAGTGCAAGTAATTGGTTTAAAACAAAGTGGATACTGTGGAACCATTCTATGTCAAGCCAGTTCCAAGCCTTTATCAATCTTCTAATAGCTGTAACTACATATTTTACTAAGAGTAAACATTAAAATTCACAGTGAAAGAAGGAAACAATTCAGGGATGTTAATTCGATATTCAATTTTACAATTTGGCCGACCCGATTCCAATTCATGGCCGCCAGCTTATCCAAGATGGCGTGCCAACAAGAAATCCGAACATTTTTTTCAAACGACTATGTAATATATCAAAATAAAGTGTAAAGCTATCTAGAATATGATGCTTAGAAATTTTTTGGCAATGCACACACACACACGAGTTTATTATGAGAATTAAAAAAATTCAGACCTCAGCTTAAACATTGTTTATTTATGGGAGACGAATGTTACTGACCCTAGCTTTAAACATTTAGTAATGAACTAAAGTTACATACTCAGCGTTAAACATTTTAGTAATGAAGACTAAAGTTACAGACCCGAGCTTTAGAATCATGTTATAATGAGACTAAAGTTACAGACCTCAGCTTTAAAACGTTATTAATGAGACTAAAGGTTACAGACCCAGCTTTAAACCATGTGTTATTTATGGCGACTAAAGTACAGACCTCAGCTTTAAACATGTGTTAGTTATGTGACTAAGTTACAGACCTCAAACTTTAAACAGGTTATTTATCAGACTAAAGTTACAGACCTCAGCTTTAAGGCATGTTAGTGTTATAGACTAAAGTTACCGGAGCCCGAGCTTTAAACATGTTTAACAACCCTAACACCCGCTTGTTAACATGTAAAATGGGATTATTCCAACCAATGCGATTGGGTCGGGGGTTTGGGCCACGTGACTCGCGTTTATTCTACCCCCCGGAAAAGTGGACTCGCCCGACTTGCCTGCCGCTTCGGCAGCAGAGCAGAGTGTGTGATAGCGCGGCGGTTTTTCAACTTATTCACTGATCCGCGGGGGTCAAAACAACCGTACCTGACTCAATATACCATCATTCTAAAGCTATGATCTGAGATGTATGTGTGTGGTGTTGGTTTTCCAAAACCCCGGTTACTTACCAGGTGTATGATGGCTATTAGGTATCGTCGGATTATAGCTCCGTAACCGCAACAGCTGAGAGATCCGCTTTCACCGTAATGCCATAAATAAAAATTGGTATTAATGATACTGTTTCCCGGTAAGAATTATCACCTCGCGGCGACTCATTAACCGCGCGGAATGCCGAGATATCCCGACTCCATTTTTTTTCAGAGTCCAGACGATCTGTGGCCCACTCTGCCTCATATTCTGGTGCAACTTATTAATTCATATCTCAGGAAATGAAACGGAATAGTCGAGAACAATCCACACATTTATGGCTCTATGAAAAAAATAGTTGATTGATAGTGGTGGTAGGCTATAACTTCTGCTTATTTTCTGGCGTCAAATCAAGAGACGAAGTTAGTAAGACGGCGACCTCTTTTCACACCACAGCGGGTTTCCACTGAGTCTTTCATTGCTAATTAAAGTTATGAGGCCGCCTGCTTTAGGCCTCTGCTGTTAGGCCCCACGTCATCAGGCTCGGGGCCTCGGTGTAGATCACACGTCTGTCCTCACAGGATGTTCTGGAGTGCTTTTAAGCGGGAGTCAAAGGAGCAGATCCTGTTTGTTCAGGCATGATTTATTTTGTTTAACATCCTCCCTGCGCGATTGCAAATGTACTCAAAGGGACTCCCATACCGTGGCTCACATATATAATAATATAAGGGATCAGTAGCTTTCTGACCCGACCCACCCGCACCTGCCGATGACTCATATTTTTGAGGCATCCAACCCGTCCGAAAAACCGCGGGACCCCGCGGGTTGACTGTCGGGTTTCGGCCGACCCGCGCACCTCGCATGTCCCTGTTCAGGGCGCTGCAGGAGCAATGGTCCATTATTTTATTTGGACTTCTGGTCATGCACACTGGTAAACAAGATAAAGTTAGTTCAACCAAAATTTTCAAAGCAACCACTCGAAGGAGTTTTGAGTTGAAGGCATTAACTTAATTCTTTCAAGTTTTGAAGAACTACACTTCTTTAGTTGTGTGCCCATTAAGTTTTCCAAGTGCTGCCAACTAAGTGTTTAAATTCAAGTTTACGCAATTGTCAAGACTGTAAAACTTACTTTTTTAAGTTCAGATTACTGGTCCTCCTACAATTAACTTACAATTTTTGAGTTTAAGATTAAGCTCCCCGACATTAAAAAAGATCAGTGGATTTTATTTATATACGCATTTCATGGACCAAGGTCACGTGGGAGGGCAACCGGAGCACCCGAGGAAACCTATGCAGACACAGAACATGCCAATTCCACACAGAAAGCCCTTTTCCACCGGGGGATTCGAACCCAGGACCTTCGTGTCAGAAGCGAGAGTGCTATCCACTCAGCCACCGTGCCGCACACACTGTGAACCCGAGGGGGAACTAATGTTCCTAAGACTGACAAGAGAATATAAAGGGCTACTTTGTGCTTGGCCCGGTTTTCCCCCCCGATTACGTTGGTAAAAATTCAATACAGTGATTTTTTTGGGCAAATTAGTTGTACAGAAATGTTGAATGCAGCTGTTTGCCATAACACATATTTATAGTGAGCTAACGCTGATAATTGACCTCACTATAGCTCGGTGAAACTGTAAAAACGACACTCACAATTGTTCACTACATACTCAGATTTTTGCATTCAGTGGACGAAGTAAATTTCCTCAGTTGGTACTGGAACTATCTTGGGAGCCACTTGAACGGTCAGAAGTTCACTACAACTTCAAAGTCAAATCAACTAATATATCAAATAAGAATGAACATTTCATCAGAAACTTCAGAAAGTGATGTCGAAAATCAGACGCATAGCAGGGATCTTTGCACACCAAGCAACATGGAAGTTTATTCACAACAGGTGAGATTCAGGCAAACATAAACAGGGAACACATTATAATTGGATAATTGGGCGTCAGTCCAGCTAAAACAACTGATACACAATCGTAAGGGGGGGGGGGGGGCAGATTAATACATCAAGAACATTGTGTGTCTTGTACGTCTATTTTATCTTGTTTTTGTACTACTATACAGGCCCATGGCCTTCATTGTCATAAAAGTACCAACTGGCAATTTATTGTCAGTGAATGCAAAAATCTTATAAAGGTGAACAATTTTGAGTTGTATTATTATAACAGTCCAGCACCAAGAAGTCGCATTACGGGTGGAGTGTTATAACAACATTATTTAAAAGAATAATAGAGGCTTATTATATAATGAATTCGATGTTTGCGTGTTTCCGTTATACATTTTCGGATGCCGCCAGATTCATTTTTTAAACATGATGCCAGAGTGTGAACATGTTTAATTATTGTCCAAATGCTTGAATTCATGCGGTTTTGGCGTGTTGGTGCC
Source organism: Knipowitschia caucasica (assembly GCA_964034765.1). Lineage (NCBI taxonomy): Eukaryota > Metazoa > Chordata > Actinopteri > Gobiiformes > Gobiidae > Knipowitschia > Knipowitschia caucasica. The sequence goes on from OZ035832.1 coordinate 28,638,850, forward strand.
GAAGGTTGAAATGAATAGTTGGCTAGCCTGTAGAAACGTGTAAAACGATATTGCTAATACAAAGGTTTATGATGGGTGGGAAAAAAACTTTCTTTCTTGCCGTGTGTTTTACAAATTATAAATGGAGTTGGGCGATGAATGTCTGCTTATTTTAACTCTAGCAAACCCAGCGAATTGCCCCTGTTTTGAAAAGAAGATAGGTTGGCTGCTATACATGTGCATGGTATTGAAGTGTGCAATTTTACGTAATGACTAAACATCAGGGGCCTGGGGTGGGCGTTGTTTATGTCGTGGTGGGGGGGAGGGAGAGCTGCTTCTGTCCCGTGATTTTAGCAGTGGTATAAACCCTGAGGAACTAGCTTGTTTTCCATATCTGGGACCCAGCACATTAATTGACTCTATTTGTCCTGAGTGGTCTGGGAAGGTCTTCTCGTGCGTCGGCTCAATATGACGCTTAACAACGTGAAGTACTGCACACAACATTTTCACAGCATAAAGTGCACCACAGCACGGTCCTTCACAAACAACAAACCAAACTCTTGGTCCAGCAGACTGAATGGCCTAGGTTTTGCCCTTTTCAGCAGCTCGGCGTTGCCATTGTTTACATTTCTATCACTTCTGCTAGCTGTCATTCATATCGGCGCGAAAGACAGCTGAGAGGGGGCGAATCCACGTAGTGGGTCCTAGTGCCGGCAGTTAAAGCGCACAGACAGAGGCAGATGCTATTAATAGCCATAAAATGGCCCACATCAACATTTTCAAAGACTGAAAAACAGCTCGCCGTACACATTTAAACTAAAACAAGTGTAGGTTGAGGGAACATCAAATGAATCGGATGCATATAGCAGACAGACATACTGCGGTGAGGATTGGTGATTGGGAGGCACTACTTAATGACAGCATTTACTACATTATTAAAATAAAATAGCATTTAATCACCGATGCAATAACATTCAAAACTCCCTGCTGTAAAGAATGAGAGAACTAGCGTCTTTTAATAAACTCACAACCCATCTATTTTGCTGACTCCTCTGCTCCGCATCAAACAACATCTTTAAAGAAGAACAGGTGCGAGAGACGTGAGCAGAGAGAGAGTACTGTGCAGAGAGGAGAGAAGACGTGAGGCAGAGAGAGAAGACGTGAGCAGAGGAGAGAGAGCAGAGAGAGACGTGAGCAGAGAGAGAGAGACGTGAGCAGAGAAGAGAGACGTGAGCAGAGAGAGAGAGACTTGAGCAGAAGCGAGAGCAGAGAGGAGACGTGAGCAAGAGAGAAGACTGAGCAGAGAGAGAGAGACGCGAGCAGAGGAGAGAGAAGAGTGAATGTGAGGCAGAGAGAGAGACGGAGCAGGAGAGAGAGAGACGTGAGCAGAGAGAGAGAGCAGGAAGAGACGTGAGGCGAGAGAGAGAGAGACGCGAGCAGAGAGAGACGTGCGCAGAGAGAGAGAGACTGAGCAGAGGAGAGACGTGAGCAGAGAGAGAGAGATCGCGAGCAAGAGAGACGTGAGGCAGAGAGAGAGAGACGAGAGTCAGAGAAAGAGAGCAGAAGAGACGTGAGCATAGAGAGAGAGACGCGAGCAGTAGAGAGACGTGAGCAGAGAGAGAGAGACGAGAGCAGAGAGAGACGTGAGCAGAGAGAGACCGAGCAGAGAGAGAGAGGCTTGAGCAGAGAGAGACGTGAGCAAGAGAGACGTGAGCAGAGAGAGAGGCGTGAGCAGAAGAGAGAGAGAGAGATGTGAGGCAGAGAGAGACGTGAGCAGAGAGAGAACCGAGCCGCGAGTGGAGAGAGAGAGCAGAGAAGACGTGAGCAGAGAGAGGAGAGACGCAACAAGAGAGAGAGGCAAGAGAGACGTGATCAGAGAGAGAGAGAGACCGACAGAGAACTGACCGAGAGAGAGAAGACTGAGAAGAGAGAGAGAGAGACGTGAGCAGAGAGAGACGTGAGCAGAGAGAGACGTGGATCAGAGAAGGAGTCTCGGTCAGAGAGAGACGGGAGCAGAGAGAACTGAGCAGAGAGAGAGAGCAGAGAAGAGACGAGAGCAAGAGAGAAGACGGCGAGCAGAGAAGACGGTGAGCAGAGAGCGAGAGACTGTGCAGAGAGAGAGAGACGTGAGGCAGAGAGAGAGAATGACGTTGAGCAAGAGAAGAGACGTGGAGCAGAGAGAGAGAGAGACGTGAGCAGAGAGAGAGAGACGTGAGCAAGAGAGAGAGGTGAGCAGAGAGAGACGTGAGCAGAGATAGAGAGACGCGAGCAGAAGAGAGATCGAGCAGAGAGAGAGAGACGCTAGCAGAAGAGAGACTTGGACATAAAAAGAAAAGAAAGAGAAGAGAGAGAGAGAGAGACGGGAGCAGAGAGTGACGTGAGCAGAGAGAGAGGAGACGTGAGCAAGAAGAGATAGACCGAGCAAGAGGAGAGGCGAGAGCAGAGAGAGAAGAGAGAGAGTTGAGCAGAGAGAGGACGTGAGCAGAGAGAAGAGACTGAGCATCGAGAGAGAGAGGGTGAGCAGAGAGAGATAGAGAGAGAGGGACAGAGAGAGAGACGCGGCAGAGAGAGAGAGGGTGACAGAAGAGAGAGAGACGCGAGCATGGAGAGAGACGCGCGCAAGAGGAGAGACGCGAGCTAGAGAGAGAGATGCGGCATAGAGAGAGATAGGCAGCAAGAGAGAGAGAGAATGCGAGCAGAGAGAGAGAGATGCGAGCAGAGAGATGAATGCGAGCATAGCGAGAGAGGCGTGAAGCAGAGAGAGAGCGAGAGAGACGTGAGCAGAGAGAAGGTGAGCAGATTGAAGGAGATGCGAGAGAGAGAGAGAGAATACGAGCAGAGAGAGAGAGACGTGAGCAAGAGAGAGAGAACCCGAGCAAGAAAGAGACTGTGAAGCATAGAGAGAGCGGACGCGAGCAGAGAGAGAGGAGCGAGCTGAGAGAGGAGACGCGAGCGCGAGAGAGAGACGCCGAGCAGAGAGAGAGAGGACGCTCGAGCAGAGAGAGAGAGACGCAGCAGCGAGCGAGAAGACGCTAGCAGAAGAGGAGAGAGACGTGAGTCCGCGTGTCTATTTCCGCGCTCGGAGCCAGACGGCAGTGCGGTCACGTGAGCTGTCAGCAGCGGGGGTACAGCGCTGCTCCCGGGGCCAGAGCGGAGGATGTAACTAACGTTCGGTTTATCAAAACATATCACAATTTTTAACGTATAACACTAGTGAATTTCACCAGATTTTTCCGACATTTAAAGACAAGATGTATATAATAATTGTTAATGAAAAAACCATTTTGCCACAAGCCCACCAAAGATGGTCCCTCAGACAAGAATCCGAACCTGGTTCTCCCAGTCCCTGTATTTAATGCTAACCATGCGTCCAACATAGCACCGCTGGGCTAGACAGTTTGCACGCAGTCTATACCGAGCGTCCTAAGTCGCTGGCAGTGCTATAGCGGAAACTTAGCCTGCCACCTTGTGGGCGATAAGATGTAGCTAATTTTCACGCAGGCTGCGTGATTCCCGAAAAAGAAAAAGTGAATGAAAGACGACAACAACGAATGGACCTACTGTAGATGTGTAAATGACTGTCGTCTGCGATATATATTTTTATTTTGATATGACTTTTGAAGATCGTTGATGAATAGTGAGAATAGAAGGGGACCTAAAGTGAGCCGTTATCAATTATGCCTTTGTTGGACCTAGGAATGGAAAAACAACAATTGAGAGCAACAACATATTGAAAATGGCGTTGGGTATCAAGACCTAATTGCTTTAAGCTTGTCAAAGTAGAAAGGGGAGTATCCTACTAGTCAAAGGCTTTGGAAAGAGCATGGAATAGGAGCCCAGAACATATTTTGGTCAAATCAAGAAAATACATCATTGATAGCATTTAAACAGAGCATTGGTGGTTGAGTACCTTGATCGAAAACCCAGATGGATAGGGAGACAAAATGATAAATGCAATTAGGGTAGGGATATAACTTTTGGAAAATCAAATTTTCAAGATAACCTTTGCAACTCACAAATACTAAAATTTGGCCGAAAATTGTTTAAGTCAGTGGAAGTGCTTTTCAATACACTTAACCAATTTCATGGGAGTGGACTTTCTGGAATGTGGTATCTGGTTTAATTTGATATTTTTTTTTTGTTCCCTTAGATGTGAGTTTTTTGCGTTCCTTGTCCTGTCTTGTTGATTGTTTGCCCCTCCCTGATGTGCTACACCATGTGTCCACTCGGTGTGTGTAATTTAGACCCTGTGCTCATGTTCCCTCTTGGTTGTCGGCCCATTGTGTTTTCCCCCCTTCTCTTGTTCCCGGTTTCTGTTTTTTACTTTTTTTGGCATTTATTAAATTATATTACTTTTTGCAGTTCTGCTTTTGCGTCAGCTCTGACAACCAAGGATTAATCCAGACCAAAGAGGACAACAAGCGGGGCATGAAATTTGGCGAATAGACATGTTTGCCTCCTCCACCAACGACTCAAGTGGTGCTCCTTCAATCACTTCATGGAAATGGTGCACCAATGGTGTGTCACACAGGTCCATCTCTAAAAAATAAATAAAACGCTAACAGTAATTTAAAATGTATATTACAACCCAATGAGGTTTCAAACAATTGCCGGTACATAGTTTGGTTAGCCATTTTCTATGTTTCGGTCTTACGGATGTAACCTACCGCCGGGGATACCATTGCTGGTCGCGCTCTAATCATTACATAACCTACCAATAGAGAGTCTGTAAATTAAGGCCCAAATGGTCGCATGAATTTGGAACTAATCACAAATTTGGATTGGGCTAAGGCTCATAGTAGTATTCAAGAAATTGGTCTCTGGGCTGTGTGGAGATGAATCGGACAGAGGATCTTGGAGTGACGTCGTTGTTCATAGTTTATCCGCTCCGGTGTCTTCTATTAAATGAACCAAGACATCAATCCACGCGGCAGACATCCTCATCAGTTCCTGAAGTTTCGCAAGTGGGTTTTAAAACTAGCTATCCGTGAGAAGAGAGGAGGACACAACTGTGGCACTTGTGAAGGATCTCATCCAATTCTTGCAGGGTACTGCTACTTGGACTTGTGGTTCTGCCAATGCTCCACCAGAGTCGATTGGCTGAACACACCGGTCTGGGATCGAGGGCAAAGCTACTCCTTCAGGAATAAAAAAAGAAGTCATCGAGCTATTACGTAAAGATCCTCATTAATCTAGCATTCAAAATACACAGACTATAACCCCCCCTTCGCCCCTAAAAAATAATGAATAATTTTAAAAAGGCTGAAGATGTTGTAATAAATGTACACAAAAATTACCTTATAAATATCCATCCCTTTTCTTCCCCTTAATACATTCTGGGATGGGGGGTGGCAATCAGAGCTGGCACCAGTTCACAAGCACCTCATTTAGTAGTGTCTATAAGAATTAAAATCGACATTTAATAAAGGCAGAGCCACTGTAAAATTCTTAAATATTTGATAAAAACAAAACTAACGAAAATCTTTAATAAAAAGACTGTGTAAATACTTTTATAATTTGAAATCTTGCAGTGAATCATGAGGTGAGATGAGTGATGAGCTCAAACGCAGGAATGCCAGTAATAACGACTTTAATAATATAGTCCAAGGCAAAAAACACAAACGCCAAAATCCAAAGTACCATGACCTGACGGAACTTGACAAGACAATGAACCCGCAACCAAGGAGAGAAGCACAGGTACATATAGACCACAGACAGGACACAGAAGACACAGCATCAGGCTGGGCAGACAATCAACAGGGGAACAGACATGAGTTAAAACTAAATGACACCAGAGAACTAATGTCCAATGAAAACCAAATACAGAAATAAAAAATCCACACCATGACACAGTGGACCTCAGATCTCAGATAAACTACCAGGCCCACCATGGAGTAGTTTGGACTGCCCAAGGGGACAGGTTAAGAGATATTGAGGACCTAAGTGTCCCAGAGGGTTCATAAAAAAAAATATAAGCGAAATAAATAAATAAACAGGACTGAGATTATTAAAACATTCATAACAGCATATATTAAAATCAAAGGATCTTACAAAATTAATGTGCCCAAACACAAATACTTTTTTTGCAGAGGTCTTTTTGCGTTTTTCATGACATGGCTCAAACATGGATGGATGCTGTGGAAGTCAAAATCCTCTCCAAAATATTGCCCATAATTTAACATCATATTTTATGGAGAGGGTTTTCAATGAGAGCCGACAAAACGTCGTGGTCATGGAATGCAGCAGAACCAAAGACCATCGCACACAAACATTACAGGCCTTTTACAGACCTTTTTACAAACATTCTCATTGCATCGTCCAAAATGCCTGTAAACAAGGTAATATAATGGAGGTGTGGTGTGATCACAAGTAGCGAGAAGTAGCTATTGGCAGTGGTGAAGGCACCATTTGAAGGGTTTTCCTACCACGGTCTCATTCCATAAACTTGTTGTGTCTTCCTCTGCACTATGCACCCTGTAGCATCCTGGTAAACATTGTCCACTTTGCATCTTGAATGAAAATATTTAGTCCTTTTTGGACTAGCAGCATGATGGCCTTTAGGGTGTTGCATAATCTTCTGTATTTCACATCTCCATCAGCACCAGTTGGCTGTTCTGAAGACATTCAATGTGTGTCATGTGATAAGGTAGTAATTTTTTTCTCTGTACGAGGGGCTTGTCCTGCAACCAGACCAAAAACAACTTCCAAAAAGTTGTTCCTATTTTCCTCCAGGTACACATTTACCTACAATTTGTCTTGCCCTTGAGCTCACTGGTCTGCATATTAACTAGTCTGTGCGTGACCACGTGACCAGTAAGTCCACACCGGACTTCAAAACTATGTCAGTAGGCACTGGGACTGAAGCTGTTACCGTACAGCTTTAAAAATGACCAAAAAGCTGTACATGAAAGTGGCTTCTCTATTTTTGATGTTTTCAATAAAGGCCTCTTGAATCCAAAACTGCAAAATGGATGAACTTCTTTAGTCCTGCCGCAATTAAATGTTGGCCATTTTAAATCGGGGGAAAATAATTATCTTTGCATGATTTTTCCAATTTTTGCCATCATTTTAATTCCAAATATAAAAAAGGGGTGGTTTGGGTAGTGGAAATGAAAGAATTTGTCTTTCTTCAGCCTTGATAGACAGAGCCAAAATAGAAAAGGCCATACAAGAAAAAAAGAAACAGCTATGGTGGTGATAAGTTCACTTAACTGTAATTCAATCCAGGGCAAACTCAACGTTATGGGAAGAAGCATATTTTAAAATATGTACTTAACCTGAGGGTTTTCCCACATCAGACTAAAGTCGGAAAAATTTAAACAATTGCTATACCTGTTGACGGAATAATTCATTTCCCTTTTTTAACCTCAGTGTCTTCGATTTCCCTCTGATATTGGAGAATGGGGGAAGTTTTTTTTCCACTCAGTCTAAAATAATATATCATGAACTTTTACAATGTTACCTATATTTTCAGTGTCTTACTTGGCACCTCTAGTGTCTTCATCAGAAGAATCAGGAGTGGTTCCCACAGACAGACTAAAATAGAGTAGATCCTTGGCCATTCTATGACCTAAACTTTGGAAATAATACGTCCGATTTACGATTTTAGCTTGCATGGTGTTTGCATTATCCATTTGAGGTCACCGAATGGGAGTGGTCTTTGTCAAGTCATTAACAAATAGAAATAAATCTTTGACACACAAATAGAGGAAGCATCCAAATAACTTATACGGGGGTGGGGGAATAGTCCAGTTTAAAAAATTAATAAAAGGTTAATATTGACTGTGTGGGACCGTTGCCAAAAAACTAAGACTGTAAATCGGTTTCTCTCACAATTAATGTGCATCCACCAGGTACCTCCGAAGCAGTTGCCTGCGGAAATCATGTATCCGGGTCACAGTCAGGGCTCTGGGTAAAGTTTTCTCATTGGTTGGGTCTGCCAAGGTCATCCCAAAGGATCAAGGTACCAACTTCAAGTCAAAGTCCTTTGCACACTCCTCTCCCACATTGAGATAAACCATGTCACTCTATCTTATCTCCCCGAGAGTCAAGGTGCACTCGAAAACTCCAATGAACCATGAACCCACTAAACATCCGACGTCCACTCAACCCCAGATCACGTCATTATCGCGTCGGTCGGGTTCGGACCTTTTATTTACGTCCAAACGACGTCTGTCAAGGTGCGCATCTGGACGGTAAAACAATGACCGCCCTAGTGACGTGATAGACGTCCAATCCCACCTCCTCTAGACTTGGAAAACGGTCAATCGGCCTCCCGACGCAGTACGGTCTTGATCTAGCAATACAATTATATAGGCGTGGTAAGGCAATCTAGGTGTACCTGAACGGTAGCGTAGTGATTAAGCAAATGTGTGCAGCCTTGGATACGTGTGTTTCAAGGTCCACGGTGTGTATCATTATCTTTTACATAATTTGTTTTTCGATTTTAGCGAACAATTTTTCTGTTTGGTTAAAGACTAATAAATAAACACTCAACAAGGATTACGTAGTGGCTAATTATAAAACTTGTGAAATGTAAGGCATTTGTTTGCTAACATGCCTCAAGTTGTAAATAAGGGGTGAGCACTTGGAGATTATATGCAAATGCATGGGTTCACAATTTTATTATTAGCCACTACATTACTTATGTTGAGTGCTTTAAGTTCGTTTTTAACCAAACAGAAAAAAATTGTGTCGCTAAAAAGTGAAAAGTCAAAACCGTTTCGACGGGATTTTGAACCTGCGTCGTTGCACGGAAGTCCTCATTACGCAACCGCTACACCACTGCCAGGCATTAAGTTCTGACTACTGTGAAAAAATAATAGATAACATCCTAAACAAACGACGCACGACTTATACGAGGTTACAGCTCTGACTTGTGAGTCGGTCGAGGACCTGTGTTTTCCACGTCTAAGCGACGTGGGTGTGCATCGGACGTAAAGCAATGGCCTTCCGTCGTTGAATCTGTTACCTTCCTGTCGCTGCCCTGCTTTTATTTACTTGGAATCACCCTCTTCTAGTAAGTACACAGTCTGCACGTTTTTAGTATAGATGTACATGTTCCACAGAGAAAAGAGTTGAGACAGAAAGTAAGTTTTTTCTCACGTATACGTGAATTTGTTAGTATATTGTTGTGGATATTATCTGTAATTTTTTGAATTGCCAGTGCAGAATCTATAATAATAACGGCGGCATGCTCAGCTGAAAGGGAGGACACCTTTTTTTAGTTTGTTAAGTTAAAGTTTAAAAATAGGATATTGTTTTTCATATATCAAACTATTTTTAAGGCATCATTAGAATTCTTAGGTTAGACTGTCCAACAACTATGTGTTCAACAAGGTTAAGATTCTTGGAGTTTTAAAATAATAATTCAATTATTATCAAAAGTTACTGTAATATTTTCACAATGGTTTATAAACTGCAAAAAGAACAACAGTACTTAGTAAACAAAGTTTAAAACAGGGATATCAATCTTTAATATTGTGGACACTCCCATCTTTAAGACATCCCTGTGGATGTCATCAGTTTGAGTAGAGTTCAGGTGTGGGACCATGTGGGACCAGTTGTGACCATAGGAGCACACAGATGTTAACCTGCTGCAGAAAGAGAGTTTAATGTTCATGTAGGCTTTGTTAATAAATGATTTACTGTCTCCCAGTCCTTCAATGTCAGAGACTTTCACTTCTTCCTCACTGGGGGTGGGGCTGTTTGAAATGAGCCACTACAGTTGTTATTTTTGTTATTGTTAGCTGCGAAATATTAAATTATCCATTCATCTGCTGGTAGCAAGCTAACTAGCGCTTGCAACTCTATCAATTTCGTACTTTTTCTTATATATAACGTTAAAACCACCATATGTTAATTAAAATACATTATACCTTTGCTAATGCATTCAATGATTGTGAATCCATAGAGTATAAGATCATGATGTTGCAATAACTAATGTGTCTGTGTGTATTCCAATGTGTGCCATGTGTGTTTGAGTCCCCAACACTTACAGGTGTCAGACTGTGTTGAAGGTGTTCAAAGGTAAGGTATCACACTCTCACAACCTTGATTGTTCTTCTGTATTATTATGTTGTTTTTAGAATAAACCAATATTTGGTGTATTCTCTTTGAAAACATCATTTTCTCCAGATGTTCGGCAACTCACTCAAGTAGGAAAAGAGCAACAAGGGGAAATGCCCCCTCGGAAATGCAACATGGTGTATATAAGACAGGGTAAGTACTTTCATGGCTCAATTGTGTCCATGTGCAAAACCATGCACTTTGCAATTGTTTTTTACATGGATTACTCAATGACCAAAGCCTTATCCCAAGTTTCTCAGACCGATGTCGTTCACCCCCTCCAGTGTCTCAAGCGAGTGCAGTGCCAAGGTTGTATCAACATGGTGATGGATCGATGGTTTGAGGCATTAATAGAAAGTTTATGTTTTTTTGTTAATAATCACTTTCCACATATGGTTGAAACTAAACATGTCCACATTTTCAGGGTGCTGTGCTTGGACCTTGTGATGAAAGACAGAAGACCAAAGAGAGCACATGTTGGAACACCTCAACATTCAATAAATTGCATTCATCTGCCTTTCAGATTGGTGTTTTTACATGTGGGAAACCTAGAGTGTAGCGTGTGCCTGTTTTAATACTGATCCAAACATAGGTTCTACAATCAGGTTTTTTTTACTGTTGGCATAACTGTTCAGTACAGTAGTGTTCATAACACTGTGCCCTGTGTGCTTTAACGTGTACTTTGATGTATGAGAAAACATGATTTTTTAATGCAGCTCCATTTGCAATATTGCTGATATCCTTCTACTACATTGTTCTAAGGATTTTTGAATGCTGTGTTTATCGTTTATTGCCGCAGAGTCAAACTAATCATGATAAAGCTGCATGTCAGTATTCACAAGCTAAAATCTGGAACTGGTCTTCGCAGAAAATGTGAGACCAGGCTGCTTCTTGACAGGTTAAAATCCGGTTTAAAACACTTCTGTTATCTGCTCAACTGAGAAATTTTTATGAGAATTTGAATTTTTATCTTTTTAATTTACTGTCAATTATTTAAATTGAATGCCTGTTTGATGGTTTCTATCTTATGTTCCAGTGCTTTGATTTTCCCTTTTGTTTTTTGACTGTGCATACAAATAAACTTGCCTTGCCTATTGCTAAAAGGATGTCTCACCATAAGTGATTCTGCAGAGGTTAAGTAGGGTCAATAGAACTGTAAATGGACCCGTCATATAAACGTCAATATTTGGTCATATAAGACGTCGAGAGGACGACGGACCCGACCTGTTCTGTACCACTTTGCAACCTTGGAAGTACCGTGGCGCGACGTCATTTGAACGGCCAGATAACTCCAGCATACGTTGAAATGACAGTGTTTTGACATCTGCCTTGCTTAGTGAACAACAAAACGAACGGCATATGAAGGCAATATTTTGGTCATATGAAGCCGTTGGATAGACGTCGGACCCGACCAGGGTTCTGTACCACATAGCAACCTTGATGAACGACCAGATGACGTGGAAAATTACGTTGTTTTGACATCGGCTTGCTTATGGGAACGACTGAAAACGAACGTCATATAAACGTCAAGATTTTGGTCATAAGAGACGTTGATAGGACTCATACCCGACCGGATTTCCGTACCACATTCAAACCTTGCATTGACGTGCCATCAACCGAACATTTGGGAGGGTTGAGGTGACGGTCGGGAAACGACGTCGAGAAAAACGTTCATTCTAGCACCGCACCAGGTGACACTCTATTCGACGTTCACATTACGTTTGATTCAACGTCGGCTTGCTTAGTGGGAAGTCCAGATGATGAAGCACTGCTTTGAGTCACAAAGAAAGTGAAAGTGTGCCCCTTTCTGTTTGCTGCTGGAGAAGCTGTTGCTGGATGGTGAGGTTCAGCCCCGCCCAGCTAGTCTTTGGCCAGGAAGTCTGAGGTAAGTAAGTAATCTTTATTTTATATCCAGTCTTTTTCTCTGCACATCAGAGTCTCAAAGGAGCGGTTTACAATTGTTATTTTTGGGGCATTTGTCTCTCAGCTCCACACAGAGATGGGGAGCGGGGTCGGCCAGTATAGGAAGGCGCATGCCATAGCCTATTGTACATATTTTTTATTTATTTGTTTCATGAAAATGCATAATTATACAAGTTTCAAATCATTCAAACAAATCATTCAATCATTTCCATGATCAGAAAGGAGCAGATAGAAGAATATTATTCTTATATAATTCTGCCCCCTCTTTTACAAAACAAAATTATATGGTTTTGCTGCTGATTCCTCTGCCTTCTTTATAAACACATATAAGCACATACAATATATATATATATATATATACATACATACATACATACACACATACATATATACACATACATACATATACATACCCGCACATACATTTCATAATAAACATAACACGTAATAAACATCACTTTTGTAGATTTGGATTTGTTTCCTCTTGTAAGTCTGTTTGAATTCTAAAATGGTTTTACAACTTTGTAAGTCTTTTTCTTGAGAATTCCACAATTTTACTCCAACAACAGATAAACTCATCTGTTTTAAAGTTGTTCGTGCTATTGGATGTTTGAAGTCATATCTCCTTCTATGATTTTGTTTTTCTGAAGTAAACACAAATAACTGTTGTAACTCTTCTGGAAGAGCTCTGTGACTGGCTTTAAACATGATCAATAAAGTTTGTAACTCTACTATATCCTTAAACTTAATCAGTCCTGATCTAATGAAAAGGGGATTAGTGTGATCTCTAAATCCAGCTTTATAAACAATTCGAATGGCTCTTTTCTGTAATAGAACTAAAGGCTGTATGTTGGTGCTGTAAGTATTACCCCATATTTCTACACAGTAATTAAAATAAGGAAGTACCATTGAGCAATATAACATTCTCAAAGTGTTACATGGTAACAAATATTTTGATTTATTCAATATAAATAAACTTTTAGATACCTTATTTTTTACATGCATTATATGTGATTTCCAAGTTAGTTTGTCATCCAAGATCACTCCAAGAAATCTAATTTCCGACACTTTCTCAATATTTACATCATTAATAGATATACTAACTTCCGGTTTTATTTTATTGCCAAATATCATAAACTTTGTTTTTGTCAAATTTAAGGATAATTTATTTACATTAAACCACAAATTTAGTTTAACTAATTCCAGTTTAACCTCCTCAGCTAAACATTTTAAATCATCTCCTGAGCAAAAGAAGTTTGTATCATCTGCAAATAATACATGCTGAAAAATGTTTGAGACCTCACAGATATCGTTTATATATAAAATAAATAATTTGGGTCCTAAAATTGAGCCTTGTGGAAGTCCACATTTAATATTCAAGCTCTGTGACCTGTGGCCATCAAACTGAACATACTGTTGTCTCTGATGTAAGTAACTGCTTAGCCAATCCAGCACCACTCCCCTCACTCCATAGGTGTAAAGTTTAGAGATGAGAAGTGAGTGGTCTATTGTGTCGAAAGCCTTCTTTAAGTCAATGAAAATTCCGATTGTGTATTTCTTTTTGTCAATTGCTGTTGATATGTGTTCGACAATTTTCATTATGGCTAAGCTTGTCGCCCTATTGGACCGAAATCCATACTGACTTTCATTCAATAGTTTATTTTTATCTATGAAGCTGTCCAATTTTTTCACAAACAATTTTTCTAATATTTTAGAAAATTGAGATAGCAGTGAAACTGGTCTGTAATTGTTAAATTTATGTTTATCTCCATTTTTGAAAAAAGGAATTACCTTGGCGATTTTCATCCCATCTGGAAAAACTCCCTTTTTAAAAGACAGATTAATAATAAAATGTAGTGGTTTGATAATACAATCAATGGTAATTTTTAATATTTGCATGTCAATGCCATCACTGTCCAATGATTTCTTGTTTTTTAATTTAGAAACAACAGATATTATTTCATTATCAGTCACTTCATCTAAAACCATTGATTGCATCATTCTATTTTCCCTGGTCCAAACGTTGTGGGTTTGGCCAGTCGCTCTTGGTATTTCACTCGCTAAGTTAGGTCCCACATTTATGAAAAACATATTTAACTCATTGACCATTTCTTTTTTATTTTCAATCACTATATTATTGTCCTTTTCAAAATACTTGGGTAACTCTGTTGAGCCTCTGTTATTTCCTATGACCTTGTTCAGAATATTCCATGTAGCCTTTATGTTGTTTTTATTTTCAAACAGAATTCTATTATAATATTCCTTTTTTGCTTGTCTTAATATACTAGTTAATTTATTTTTATAGTTCTTGTATCGTTTTTCAGCATTTTCTGTTCTTAACTTAATAAATTCTTTATAAAGTCCGTTTTTCTTTTTACAAGCATTTTTTAAGCCATTTGTTAACCAAGGTTTTAGATGATAGTTTTGTGTAGGCCTACATGGAATCTCTGGACAATGTTCATTATACAAGGACAAAAAACATTCAAGAAAACAGTTATATGCTGTATTCACATCCTCTTTGTAGACCTCTTTCCACTCATGTTTCAACAGAGCATTTCTGAACTTAGTAATATTTTCAGGGCTCCTTTTTCTTTTATAAATTTGATAATTTAAACTTGTCTTTCTGGCCACTCGATAATCAAATAATGCAAAAATAGGAAGATGATCACTTATATCATTTATAACTAAACCACTGGTGATTTTATTCTCCAGAACATTGACAAAGAAATTATCTATTAAAGTTGCACTTGTTGTAGTTATTCTACTAGGCTTCGAAATGAGTGGGTACAGCCCTTTACCGTATAATATTTCTAGAAAGTCAGATGTTTGTTTATGTGTCTCTACCTTTAAGAGATCAATGTTATAATCTCCACACATTACCAGAGTTTTTTTGCTATTTAATCCATTTAACATTTCCTCTAACTTCTCTAAAAATATTTCCACTCTTGATCCTGGCTTTCTGTACACACAAACAACAGTTATATTTCTATTTTTTTCCAATTCTATTTCAATAGCAACACTTTCCATTAAATCATCTATTGTAGTTGTCATACCTTTAACTGGTCTACATTTTAATTCTTTACATACATAGAGGGCCACTCCCCCTCCAATCCTATTGGTTCTACTGGAGACATACAGCTCATAACCATTTATGTTTAGATCCACCTCCTTTCCTTTATTAATCCATGTCTCGGATAACGCTATTAACTTAAATCTACCTTTAACTGACTCCAAAAAATATTTGATTTCAGAAAAATGCTTAGACAAACTTCTACAATTGAAATGAATCATGGAAAATGAATTTTCTATTTCAACATCTTTAAGTTGCTCCTCAGTATAATATCGACAGGAGTCCTGGAGGTGATTAAATACATAAGTCTCTGGATCCACATCATTTTCAAAACCATGTGCAAAATGCTCTGTGTGATCAACACTTGAAAAGTTATAAGTCTTAAATGAGAGTGTCATTCATAAAATAAATTAAATTTAACTGTTTTGATCAACTTAAATATCACTATCTCAGTCATGGATGAATTCCTGATGTCATATATGTCAAATGTTGTCATTTAAAGTGATCCAGATCACTCAATTTTCTTACCATGATCACTTTTGCTTGCTCCGGTGATCCATTCAGCCGAATCAATACTTTTCCATTCCTGGTCCAAGTTGCTTGGATTTTATTTTGCTTCTTTAGGTTCCGGCTGGCCCAAGATATTTCAGAGTTTTTCTTTGTCAAATGCTCATTTAGATATACTCCAGTGCCTTTCAGCTTCTTAGCTTCTTCAGAATTTCCACCTTATGCTTTCTGTTGGCAAACCTAACAATGATTTTAGGCTTGCTTTTTCTGTCCTTATTTGGCAGAATGTGACACGCCGAGATGTGTTGGCTGTTCAGATGAATGTTTTTACTCATCATGAAGTGTACCACTTGTTGCTCCAATGTGTGCAGCTCCTCAGACGGTGCATCTTCACCATGCAGATCACTTGGAGGGCCAGCAGCCCGGGCATAACTTTGATGCCTGGTCTCTAGCCCGGTGATTACCAGGTCATCAGCTCTAAAATACTGCTCCAAGTCATCCACCCTTTGCTCCAGGAGCTCAATCCTCTCATCCTTCTGTTTGATCATAGCCTTTAGCTGCCGAATCTCCTCCACAAGGCCTGTAAGCTTCTTTTGTTCTTCCACAACTTCACTTATGTCTTTTGACAAATGATTCAGAGACTGTTTAATATCTCCCATTTCAGCTGCTAATCTGGTGTTAGTAGACATTTTGATCCAAGTATATTGGGGAAGGAGCAACTGTCTTTGTGTTGGACTGCTCTTGTGTCCAATTTTCAGTCAAAATCGTCAAAATGCTCAAAGGAATGACTGTAAAATGTATCAATATGCGTCCTGATACCTTGTTTTTTGTCGGATGGTTGTTTATGTTGATGATATTTGATAGATTCTGTCAGGCCTCTGAGCAAAGAGAAGCAGCTGCAGCCATCTTGACTCTGGGTTTTTGCGATGGCTCTACTTTACCATCATACTGACTGCATATGTCCTTATAGTACTTTCTAATGTACTTCTCACCTTTACCATATGTTTAAACAGGACTCTGCATGAACCCATGTACATACTCCTCTGCAGTTTATTTATGAATGAACTTTACGGCAGCACCGCGTTTTTTCCGATGCTTCTGTTTGAGATCAGCCGGGACGTGCACACCATCGCTGCTTCTTTCTGCTTTCTACAAATATTCTTCATTCATTCTTACGTCTGTATTGAATTTATGATTCTCGCTGTTATTTCCTATGATAGATATCTGTCCATCTGCTTTCCTTTGCAGTATAGTGGGCGGATGAATTCAAGAAAAGTGTCATTTCTGGTCTCCTTTCCTTGGTTTTACTCCTTTGCCATTGTTCTGGTTGTGGTTCTTCTTACGATGCCTTTGAAACTCTGTGGACAAATTCTCCCTAAAGTTTATTGCAGTAACTTTTCCGTTGTCAAACTGGCTTGCTTTGACACGTCTGTTAACAACATATATGGCCTGTTCATAACGGTATTTACAGTCATTGTGCCTTTGATTTTTATATATGAACCCGTCTGCATCGGCGCCGATGCATGCGCACATGTTTTACAAATGATCAATTTACTCGCGAACGGTAAAACGTAGCAACTTACTTTTTCCTCTGTGAAGTACATATTCAGGGCTTTCCAAAACTAGTTTTGATTTGTCTGTGCGATGCACGGAGGATAAACTAAGTTTGTCTGAAAGTCCGTGTCCAAAGCGTGACCCGTGAGGTACAAACAGCTGTGAGATACAAACACACGGGGACTGCCAAAGATCGTCAGAGAGTGAGATGTCTCACTCCTCTGTCTGTACTTGTTGTCCCACAGTTGAAACTACAGCTGCGATTGCAATAACCGGCTGAAGAGTGCGCATTATTGATAAAGACGATAATAAATACAGTAAAATGACATTATGTGTTTATGATGTATATAAATATATGTATTATATAAATATCCATCCATCCATCCATTTTCTACCCTTTAATCCATTTCTGGGTCAGGGGGGTGGCAATCAGAGATGCCACCCAAGTCTCATAGCACCAGCCCCTCACTGACCCTCTGCAGGTGGTGAGTCCACAGGAGGACGGCTGCTCTCTGAGTGTGAGCATAGCCTTGATCTTTCAAGGCTATGCTCACTTGCTCACTCACTTATTATTATTTCAATAATATATATTATTATATAAATAATTGATGTTTATTTATTTTTTGTCTAAGTTTCTTATGATTTACGTTTTTTACAGCTATGCTACAGAAGCAACCCCAGCATTATAGACAAACTGCTTCAGGAAGGGCATCAGGAGTACAGAGTTTTTTGCTTTTATAGTGGAATTTTGTAAAAAGTATAATAGTTAGAGATTCATATTTTTCCCCCATTATCCCCAAGACCATAAATAACATTTCTATGCAGTGTAAAAAGTTGTTTGTATGATTTCATTGTGTTTTTTCAATACATTTTTGTTAAATTGATTTTCCGTTTGATTTTTTTCTTTGTCTTCATGATTCCATAATTTTTATATAATTCATATGACAGCTTTACAATATGAATATTCTAAAACCCCAGGTTGTACTGAAAAAAAAACAAAGTATACTGCTTGACTCTGCATCAAAAGATGACTGTTTTATGAACAATTATACACAAAGAAAACCAGGCGAGGAAAGTTCCCCAAAATGACCCATGTAGACCCATTAAGTAGGTTAAGTACATATGTTTGTATTCTGAAGGTTTGTTTCCGGGGATCCAAGAACACAAGACAGAAAGCTCTGAGCACTTGCACTCCTCATCTGGCCGCCATCATAAACTTTTCATTTGCAGCATTTTTCGAGATCTTAGGAAGTCGATTTAACCTGGAGTCAATGCACAGGGTGTTCAGAATATTTCTATCAACATATTTTCTGTTAGTTCCACCGCTGTTTAACCCATTAATATATGGATTTAAACTCACTAAAGTCAGAGAACTGTGTAAGAAAATTTTGTGTTCTGCTCCCAGTCACATGTGAACTTAATAAAGCCACAGACCAAAGTCAGTTCAAACTCATTTATTGTTCTCTCTCTGACTTTTCTCTGATCTCTCTCTCTGGTCTCTCTGCAGTTGTATTTTACAGTATATGCAAGGCTTTTGGCAGCTGCAGCAGCACTCAGACCTAAAACCAGAAGGTTTGATATATCTGGTCTCTCCCTCTGGTGTCTCTCTCTGGTCTCTCTTTCTGGTCCCTCTCTCTGGTCTCTCTTTCTGGACCCTCTCTCTGGTCTCTCTCACTTCAGCAGTTGTGGGTTAATGTGGTTAAAACATACAGCTAAAACTAACTAAACAACTTCACTGAATCTGATTATGAACCTAACTCCAGCAAGTGGTGTTAATTAGTGCTTAGGAGACAATTTCAGTTGTCTCTACAAAAAAGTCTTATCCACACCAGCTGTGGTTCACTCAGAGCCGGTGAATCCGCAGAATGAGTCCTACACTTTCTGAAACCTAAATACAACGACAAATACAGTTGAAAGCAGCCTGTAGAAAAGACACCAAGCAGCATTAGTGGAGCTAGTGTTCCAGTGGCTCAGATGGAAAAGCACAGGTCTACGGTTATGAAGGTTGCTAGTTCAACCCTAGTGATTACCAATGACATTTGCTGATGTTGGGTCCTTGGGCCTAACACTTCATGAAGAATGTCAGAAGTGCCATAGATTGTTTGAAAAATGTTGTTTGAGTAATAATAATCTATGTTATTGCACTAGGTTTATAACTGCCTCTCATGCGGAAGATACCTGGTTCAAATCCAGGACAAGTCGTTATTTTTTTTTTTGTCAGATTAAATACAAATTTAATATGTATGACATTATATATATATTTTATATTTATGACATATATATATATATATATATATATATATATATATATATAGATATATATATATATAAATAAAACAAAAGAAAACATAATTTTATTTCTCTCTCTTCTTTAATAAAACCACATCAGAAACATGGAACAATAAGAAAGAGCATTAATACATATATTTTTTTATAAGAGAATGCAAAGTATAAGACACAGCTTAAACGGTCCAAGAACAGATATGAAGATTTTAACAATATAGAGATGAAACCTTATGTTCCAAGTACACAACTTTCTGCTTGTATTTTTCAATCCATCACTCTTCACCATCTTTGGTTGGCTCCATTCTTGATGAAATGTCCTAAAACAACAATAGAATCTTTCGGTTTTTTCTTTGCCAAAACACAAAATAAGTGGCGCAGTCATTAAACATTCGTCTATTGTGCGTAAGATTGGCAAATCGAATCAAAGTACCGTTTTTTTTTATGGCAGTTATATAAACACTGTATATATATAAAGATATATATAGATATTTATAGATATATATATATATGTATAAAGAAATAACCGTCATAAAAAAGTTTTTGATCTTGGCTGGATTTGAATCTGCAAACTCTTGCATGATTGGCGGACACACCAACTATACCACTCACCAGGTGGTTTTAAGTAAAATTGTGTCTTGAGTGTTTTACACATCATTTAGTTTTACCCTAACGATGATGCAATATTAATCCTAATGCAAGATTACTATTGTAATGTTCATACATATTCAATTTGTATTTAATCTGACAACAAAAAAATGAAGACCAGACCTGGATTTGAACCAGGAACCTTCTGCATGAGAGACAGTTATAAACCAAGTGGGCCAGAGAAATATACATTCCTTCAGAATCTAAATTTAATTTATTATAACTCAAACTACATTTTTCAAACAACTTATGGCACTTCTGACATTCTCCTTGAAGTGTTATGCCCAAGGACCCAACATCAGCAAATGTCATTGGTAGTCACTGGGGATTTGAACTAGAAACCATCATCACCGTAGACCTGTGCTTTTCCATCTGAGCCACTGGACCACTATCTCTAATACTGCTGCTTGTTGTCTTTTGTACAGGCTGCTTTCAACTGTATTGGTTTTACACGCCATTTATTCCCCACATGCCGTTTTAAACGCCATTTATTGCTCACATGCCGTATTAAACGCCATTTATTGTCCACATTCCATTTTAAACGCCATTTATTGTCCACATGCTGTTTTAAACGCCATTTATCGCCCACATGCCGTTTTAAACGGCATTTGTTCCCCACATGCCGTTTTAAACGCCACTTGTTGTCCACATGCCGCTTTACACGCCATTTATTCCCCACATGCCGTTTTAAACGCCACTTGTTGTCCACATGCCGTTTAAAACGCCACTTGTTGTCCACATGCCGTTTTAAACGCCATTTATTGCCCACATGCCGCTTCACACGCCATTTATTCCCCACATGCCGTTTTAAATGCCACTTGTTGTCCACATGCCGTTTTAAACGCCACTTGTTGTCCACATGCCGTTTTACACGCCATTTATTGTCCACATGCCGTTTTAAACGCCACTTGTTGTCCACATACCGTTTTAAACGGCATTTATTCCCCACATGTCGTTTTAAACGCCATTTATTCCCCAAATGCCGTTTTAAACGCCACTTGTTGTCCACATGCCGTTTTAAATTTGTTGTGTACATGCCACTGATCAGCTGTGGCAGGTGCCGGTGCCACAAAAGGAGCCTGCCCTTTCTCCAAATTCTGCACTTTGAGCCTTAATTTCACCCCCTGAACATGCATGAAAAGTTGTAAAATTTTGCCCAAAAATCAGACCTGGCGAAAAATTTGATATTTTGGTGTTTATTTTTATGGGACTCAAAAAATGCCAGAACAGCACCACCTACAACAGCCAAAATAATACCCCTATGGGAGTTTTGCAGATCAAGTTTGTCGTAAAGCCATGAAATTCGGTACACATGTTCCTCAAGTCACATTTTGCCGCCCCGCTGCTCAAACAACGTTTCACTGATCAAAATTCCCTGAAGTCATTTTGATGGTACATGTGTTGAGATAATGTGGAGCAATTTTGAGACAAATCGGTGAAACAATCGAGGAGGAGACGCTTTCCAACCGACATGTATAAAAAGGATCAATTGTCTTTTTTGCATTTTCAAATTAAGTTTATGGGATTCCTGTTTGTCAGGGGGCGTGGCCCCAGTAACTTTTTTTTCATGTCTTCACTTGCGGAATATGTGTACCAAATTTTGTGGCTCTACGACAAACTTGACCTCTGACCCTCTCCCATAGGCCCAATGTAAACTGACTTTTATAGGGGGCGCTGTTCTGGCAGTTTTTTTCGTCCCATTAAAATAAACACCAAAAAAGTAATTTTTTTTGCCTGTTCTGAATTTGTGGCAACATGTGGTTTTTATGCATTAGGGTTAGAGTTGGAGTTAAATTAAGGTACAAAGTGCAAAATAATTTTTCTAACGTCTCTTGAGCAAAAACAATATTGGTTTCAATGGCACATGATGCATCATTTTAAAGCGTTTGAGTTTACGCACGCAACCGTCACATTTTGGTGAGTGACGAGTCCGTCACTTACCGCCACTATTTGCATTCACCATTGTGAAAGCATTAGGCCCTTACCCCGTTCGGGGCTCGAGCCTAACTAGGACTGACAAATGTATTCACCTTGATGGTACATTCTACAGTGACTGGATATACAGTAGGTCCCATTCCGTTTTGTCGTCTTCATTCACGCTTCTCGGGAATCACGCAACTGCATGAAAAATAGTACATCTTATCGCCACAAGGTGGCAGGCTAAGTCCGCTTTAGCTCTGCCAGCGACTTAGACGCTCAGGTATAAGACTGCGTGCAAACCTGTCTAGCCCAGAGGTGCTATGTTGGCTGAATGGTTAGCATTAAAGACTGGGACCTGGAGAACCCAGGTTCGATTCTTGTCTGAGGCACATCTTTTGGTTGCTTGTGGCAAAATTGTTTTTTCATTAAACAATTATTATATAACATCTTGTCTTTAATGTCTGAAAAAATTGAGGTGAAATTCACTAGTGTTATACGTTAAATATTGTGATATGTTTTGATAAACCGAACGTTACGTTACATCCTCCGCTCTGGCCCCGGGAGCAGCTGCTGTGACCGCCGCTCTGACAGCTCAGTGAACGCACTGCAGTCTGGGCTCCGAGCGCGGACCATAGACACGCGAACAGAACCACAGACAGGACCATAGACACCCGAACAGAACCACAGACAGACATTTACATTTACATTTACATATACGCAGACAGAACCCAGACAGGCGGAGACACGCGAGACACGCGGATCATACTTGGACAGAACCAGAGACACACGAAGCATAGACACTCGAGTCGGACAGGTCCATTTGTTTTATTTGTGTTTAAAGTTACCTAAGTTTCTCCTTGCATTAAAAATGCTTGGTGGTTGTGGATATTTAGACTGCGTGATTTGATAGAATAATACTGGCAATGTCTAATACATATCTAATTTTCAGTAAATGTAAATACGCTGACTTATGAGAACTTTTGTTACAGACATGCTATGGAGAAAAGGAAACCAGGGGCCGTATTCCTAAAGATTCTTACTGCTAAAAGTTGCTCCTAGTGGCCAAATTCTAAGAATTTTCTTAGAATCTTGACCAACTCTTAGAATTTCCCCTAAAAGTGACGAGTAGCTCCTAGTTAAGATAAAAGCTATTCCTAAAAAATCCTAGCTCTTAAGAGTGCTCTTAAGGGGAGATCCCTTAAGAGTTGAGAGGAGGACTTTTAGCGACTTAAAAGTTCCCTAAGAGCACAAAATGGTGGACGGTGGAGACAGGAGAAATATTCTATACACTGGATGACAGTGAATCAGTGAAACGCTACAGATTCAAGCAGGAATCATGTTTGTGGTATATTTAAAAGTCAATCATGTGACCAGCTTCTTATTGGCTGGTCAGCAATAACACCTCATCCATTTTACCTTTGTTACACAAAAGTAAGTAGAAATGATAAAAGTTGAAAGAGAGGAAAAAGTGGTCATAAATTGTCACACATTCAGTACGAATGAATGAATACTTTATTTTGAGCCATGGAAAACAAGAAAAAAGGACAAAAACAAACAAAACAACAACAGAATAGAAGTACAAATATACAGTTTTGTTTTATTAACAACAATCCAGCTCAAAAAGGAGTGGGAGAGGATAAGACTTTTAAACTCCCTTGTACTTGATTTGTACAGTGTATGTATAATATGTTTATATTAATATTGTTTCCTTACTTCCTTATAAGTCTATAAATATCACAGCCTTTACTAATCCTAACGTTATCATTATCATCATTTATCCATATAATATTTATAATAATAATTTTCTTTATCATGTATATTATATATAGAGTAGTATTTAAAAATTATATATATATATATATATATATATATATATATATATATATATATATATATATATATATATATAAAATTATAAGTGCTCATGATATATACGTACTATGTGTGATAAATTGGTGCTGAGCAAGCTCTGATGATGTGGTGTATAAGTCTAACTTTACTATTCACAGTATTTATGTACCATTGATATATCTGACTTTATAGCTTTTGGTTATTATTTACAATAACACAGTGTTCCTAAGATTAGATTCCATGATTGAGTTTGTCCATTTTAGGGCCCTTATTTTGCCTATTATCATCAAAAATATGTTTTTTCTAACTTTTAGGATCAACCAATCACAGCGTCTGAAATGATGACTCATACCTAGCAACGGGGTCGGCCACGCCCCCTCACTAAGATAAAAGTTGTTGTCAATTCCTTGCTCAGAGTTCTCTAAGAGTGTCTGGAATAACTTTTAAGCTAAGACTCCTAGCTAGGAGTTTTTAGGTTAAGATAAGAGCTCTCTGAGAGGACTCTCAGAATCTTTAGGAATACGGCCCCAGATTTGAAAAGATATTTAAAGCAGCTTTAAGATGTGCGAGGCGAGCCTGGCCTGACTGCGCTCTCCTCCTCTGGGACCTACGGGCCACCTCACGCTGAACTTTCTTAAAAATAAAATGAAAAAGGATACTCTGTTGTGAATGTTTTGAGAGCATTGTCAGTCCTTAAGAGGAGGAATAGCTGTTGTTCTCGGGGAACGAGCTTCGCGCTGTGTGATATGATCATGCAGCTTATTGGACAAAATTGTTCAGCCAATAAACGGAACTATATTTGAAGCAACGTAGGAACGTGATGACGCTCAGGGGGTTATATTTTCTAAAAAAAGATTAGAACGCAACATTTAGTTAATAATGTGTGTATAAAAATAAAAAATATTGAAATTATGACTTTAAACAAAAAAGTCTAATGACTTGAGAGGCGAAGAAGAAAATTGGGAAGGCCAAGAAAAAAACTGGTAGGCACCGGCCTACCCAGGCCTATCCCTGGCCGCGGCTGGGCCGTGCATGTGAATGTAAATGTGTTTCTATTGAATGCTATTTCTTTCTTTATAATCTTTATCTTTATAATACAAATTGCATTAACGTATATATTTAAAATAATTATGTATTGTCTATAGAATTCTATGCGAATTCGAAAATAAAGACATTCTGAAAGCGATCTGCCTCTCGTGATTTTTTAGTGAGGTCTTCTTCTGGTATTTACTGTTTGGCTGAGCAAAGTTTTAATAGTATTGGTTAAAATAAATGCCATTTTCAAACACAAATAAGAGAGAGAGAGAGACGCTGACGCATTTTGGCTCAGTGCGCTGGTGTGCAATCAATGGAATACATCACAATACTCATCAAACAAGATCCATTCAGTTTTATCATTGGAGGAAATGTTTATTAAATTAGCAATTGGCACCTTGACAAAACACTGGATATAGAAATCCTAACAATAGTAGGCTAATATAGGCTAACGTGGACATCCCTTGGCCCGTGGGGATATCACATGCCAGTTGCCTCTCCCTTCAAGGCTATGACCTGGTCGATGACTTTGTCCAGGTGGTCTATATATTTATTGCAGACCTGGGTTGTGAGTTTGTTTAGCCAAAAAAACTCTATTGCGGAGATCAGTGCGTCCTTGCTCATCGGCTTGGCCTCACAGCGAATGTATCTTTTCATGGACGCCCACACTAACTCAATGGGGTTCAGATCCGGCGACCTTAAACAAAAACACATGGACATGTCAGCACTGTTAGCCTATTTTCCGATACAGCATGTATTCATCCAGAATATATATATATATATATATATATATATATATATATATATAAAATAACTACGGTAACTCATTCTGCCGGTGTCGGTACCCAGTTGATCCCCTCACTTTGAATGCAGGCTTTGACACTTTTTGCTGTGTGTTTTGGATCGTTGTCTTAAAAAATCAAACAGGACAAATTAGGAGGACAACTTAATCATTAAACACCGTCCACAACGCCTTCTTCATTGGACATTAGGTCTACCGTGGCGGACTACCAGAGTTCCACTTTGTCACTTTCTAGCACAATCAGTCTCGATTCCAGCGGCTGAAAGAATCAGTAAATATTATTAGCCACATCAAATCTTTTTTCCCATCTAAACATTGCCTGGATCAAAAACATAGTGTCTAAAGCAGACCTGGAGATTCTTATCCATGCATTTGTCTCCAGTAGGTTAGACTACTGCAACAACAGCTGCAGTACATTCAAAATGCAGCAGCTCAAGTCCTAACCAGAACCAGGAAGTACGATGGCAAGGCAAGTTTATTTGTCTAGCACAATTCATACACAAGGCAACTCGAAGTGCTGAGCAAAATAAGAAAGCATTAAAATAAATAATCACATTACATTAACAAAGATAAATATAAAATCCCTCAGTTGTAGCACAGCTAAACAGAACTGTTTTTAACCTGGTTTTAAACCTTGTCAGAGAGGAGCTCTCACTTTAGCTGTGCTACAACTGAGGGAATTTATATTTATCTTTGTTAATGTACTGTGATTATTTATATTAATGCTTTCTTTTGTTCAGCACTTTGAGTTTCCTTGTGTATGAATTGTGCTACACAAATAAACCTCCCTTGCCTTACTGTGCGATGCAGTTTAGTCTTACCCTCTTTCTTCTCACTCGACTCTGAGCTAAACTCTTCGCCACATCCGCCCTCAATGAGTTTTCTGGCTTGGCATATTGATGGCTCCTGCGAATCGTCTCATAATAAGTCTTACAGGCCGCTAGAAAACAATCAAAAGAGTGATATGAATAAAAATCAAACGCAAGTCACAGTAACGTCACACAAGGAAGAAACAGTAAAAGACTTACACACAATGTCGTCTTTATCAACGTGACTTATTGTTCACATTGTATTGCAGATATTGTGTTAAGCAAATAGGAGGTCACCATCTCATTACGAGGCTTGATTAGTCTGAAAACAAAGTGTACAGTTATGATTGGTATCTATACATATCCATTACCGACACAAAACGTGTAGGTAAACCAAATTCAATTTCCATGGATACATTAACAATACTTACATAACCTTTTTGAGAAAATGGATCCTTCAATGAAGAAAAAAGTGTGATAATTCTAAGAGCATAGCTTTCTTTTTGTTTTTCGGGAAGGCATTTGTCTAAGGAAAGAAAAACACTCATGGTCAAAGTCTTTTTCATAATTGTACATAGGAGTAAAACACTGTACTGACAGACAAGACAAATGGAGGGGGATGTACTTACCTTTCTCCTTTCCCCATCTCCTCTGCTGCACATATGTGCATTTCAACACCAAACACAATCATATGTCATTTCTTTTTGTTATTGCTTTATGAACTTACACAGGAATCGAGGTGCCGGACAATCTTGGAAAGCTTAGCGCCAGCAGTCCCCCTTTTGGCCTTAAAGAGCTTGATGAACTGTGTCGTTAGGCAATCCAATGCTTCAACGAAATCATTGCCCAGTTTGGAGCTGGTGATCTGGTTAAATTCTGCCAGGACCTAAAAAAAAAACATAAAACACTTCAAGTTAAATGCATAGTTGTAAAAAATATGTACACACCTGTCTCTCTGTATGAAGTGCTGGCCAGCGCGCTTTGACATTTTCCACAGGTGGGGCAGAATTGACAATTTCTGGGTGTCGGACTGCAACACGCTGTAAGCAAAAAAAGAATAATCAATATATATATAAAACAATATCACATGATTTTTTCTCAAATGTGTTTAAAGGAGGTCTAGATTCACTCAATAACATTATCAAGCAATGGACTTTATTCACCATATTGCTGGCTTGAAGTGACAAAAACAAAAAACAAAAAAATGAACAGAAAGACAAAAGTGACAAATGAGATGAAAAAGTACAATAATAAAAGTGAAAGTCTTAGCGTTCGATTGTAACATTTTCAGCTGAACTGGTGAAAAAGGCTTTGTTGAGGCAGGGGTAAGAGGTACCTGACCAAGCACATTTTCTCCTGTTTGGCTTGACCCAAATCTAATGCTGCGTTCAGACCGGATCATTCAATGGCAACGCGCGTTCGAGCGTCAAAAAGTGGTATCTGACAAGGAATTTACACAGTAGGCGTAAACAGCGCGTACGCGTTTACTGCGCGCTCTCTGCGCGTAACATTTTTTTGGAGTATCTACACAGGCCGTGCGCGCAGGTCCGCGTCTTCTGATGCTCTCCCTGTGTAGTCTATGGAGCAGTGTAGAGGACAGTACAGAGGACTGATGTAGAGCAACACAAATCACATGTGTGTTTGTCTTCATGGTCTCTGTGCTGGTTTGGCCAGACGCGAGACTTTATGAAAGTCTCGCGTCTGGCCAGAAAATCTGGTTTGATGTCCAGAATCACTGTAAAACCTGCTGCTCCTCCTGCTGATGTTTAGATACAAGTGCTGTGTGTGCGTATACTGCGATCTAGAGCCAAGGACCGCTAGAAAAATCATGTTTTACACGAGATTTCAATAGGAGACGCGTTGGTGCGCGCACAAAATTAGAAATCCATCCTAAATTAGAGCGCAGCTTCGCGTCATACGTCCGTCATACGCGCGTATAACGCTAGAAGTGTAAATATCATCATAGGTTAACATGGAAAAAAGTTACGCGCGTCTGCTGCGCGTATAACGCGCACGTGCTGTAACGCGTGATGTGTAAATTAGCAGTCACTGCTAATTTAGGATGGATTTCTAATTTTGTGCGCGCACCAACGCGTCTCCCATTGAAATCTCATGTAAAACATGATTTTTCTAGCGGTCCTTGGCTCTAGATCGCATTTACACACACAAAGCACTTGTGTCTAAACATCAGCAGGAGGAGCAGCAGGTTTTAAAGTGATTCTGGACATCGTTTTTTTTCTTTCATAAAGTCTCGGGTCTGGCCAAACCAGCGCACAGAGACCATGAGGACAAACACACATGTGATTTGTGTTGCTCTACATCAGTCCTCTGGCCCGTACTGTCCTCTACACTGCTCCATAGACTACACAGGGACAGCATCAGAAGACGCGGACCTGCGCGCACGGCCTGTGTAGATACTCCAAAAAAAATTTACGCGCAGAGAGCGCGCAGTAAACGCGTACGCGCTGTTTACGCCTACTGTGTAAATTCCCTGTAAGACAAACATGAACTATTATTTACAAGTGAAGGAGGAATGGAACAGATGCAATAACCTACGAGAGCAGATTCAAATAAAGACAGGAACAGTGCAAAACAAATGATATATGTTAGATATTCCACAGAACCCTAGTCCACAGTCTCCTGTACATCAGGCTCTGCCATGAGCCCAAACTGCTTTTCCTTCGGTTCTTTCGAAGCAGTCTGCTCTGTGCGCCTCGTTCCTGCTCCTGCAGCAGTTCCATGCTTTACAGAAAGTTATCACACACAAGCGGCGCTTCCTTGCGGCGGCCCGCGTAGTTAGGGCCGGGAATATGGCTCTGAACACGGCTAAAGTTAGCTACTAACAGCTAGCTACATTCACCGCTGTCCTCAGTAAACTCCCGGAGGCCGGACAGACACACACGAGTTTTATAAGATAATATAGTCGAATGCAGTGTCTCCCAAAGTGGGGTCCGCGGCCCCCTGGTGGGCCGCGAGGGTACTGCAGGGGGGCCGCGGGAGGTCATAAAAAAAATAAAAAAAATAATATAATTATTTAATGTTAAATTTATAATGTTTTGTTTGTAATATTAAAATATTTGTGTTCATTATTTGACTTGAATAATCCACTGTAATCATTTTTGTATTACAATGTTTGTAGCAGAGGCTATTTCCCCAAAATAAAATAACCAGAAGAGCCTATTCTTAATGTTGTCTTCTTGGTTATTATTTTGGGGGGCCACGCAGACCCGTCAGATTTTTAAGGGGGCCTCGGTGTTACGGAGTTTGGGAATGGCTGGTCGAATGTATACACGTTCTTAACACACTTCTATAGCTATATACCTTTATAAAAATGAACAACGTGTCTTAACACTTACTTACGTACATTCAAGAGTCCTCTCTTCACGTTCCACGAGACTCCACAGTCGACCAGCATGCGTTTAGTTGCGTTTTGCGCATGCGCACTCAGTTTCACAAAACAAGTTTTGTGAAGTCCCCAAGTTTTGGTTGTGTAAAGAGAGTGATGATAACACCGGCTGTTTTATGGCATTAAAACAGCCGTTTGTGTGTGTATATATATATATATATATATATATATATATATATATATATGGTGCTACTTTGAACCATAATTCCAGATGAGTTAATTCAGTTTTGATGCCTTCAGTGTGAATCTATGAAGAAGATGACATAGTCTGGGATTGCGTCTTTAATTCAGACAGAAGACATGTTTTATTGTCGATGGTAGAGACAGCACGAACAACACGGACAACAGAATACAAGTGTATTATACAGAGCGGAGGCATGGAGACCTCCAATCAGCAGCTGCCACAGTGCCATGTAGCTTGGCCTTCAGATAGACACAACAAGGGAAAAGTACTGGCTTCTGCACATTGATAGAATGATGAGTTTAACTTTAACAAAAGTTGCTTCAAAGTGTTATGAAATCTCACATTCCCCCCTCTGGTCACACATTCACGTGTGACCATCAGGATCGATAAACAGCAACATAACATCATAACTCAATACTTAAACTCGGTACTTCACTCGGTACTTCAAAAAACTCAGAACTCGGAATACTTCAAAAACTCAGAAAACCCATGAAACATGTTCAGATCTTTCATAAAACTTGTCAACAATCTTCAGTAAAATACCAAACTTCATCAGTCGATGGTTCCAGATATTGCTTTGAAAACAGTCTCTCCCACTTCTCCGTGTTGGTTTCTTCAGGCTGCATTTGTGTCGAGCCATGAATTCTTCTGTGATGTGTCTTTCAATTACACGTTTCAGCTTTAGTGTCCAGATTCAGCAATTCAATTCAGTCCAAATTATGTCCAAATTCAGAAATCCAAATTGTTCCAAATCATGTCCAAATTGTGTAATCCAATTTTTCAAAATGATGTCCATGCAAAAGAGGACGCTGGTGTTGTCCATGTCTCAGCAGCTCACAGCCTGACTGGAATCAGGGGCTGTGCAGATTGTCCAAGTGCTGGTCCAGATGCATTCTCTTGAGGTTTCTCAGTTTTGGCTTAAAAAAAAAAAACACTTTTTGTGTAAAAAAAAAGTCTTCTGTTCTCTAGATGTTACAGACAAGGCCCGCATCCTTCCACCACCTGAAGAAGATGACATGTCTGGGATCGCGTCTTTAATTCAGACAGAAGACATGTTTTATTGTCGATGGTAGAGACAGCACGAACAACACGGACAACAGAATGCAAGTGTATTATACAGAGCGGAGGCATGGAGACCTCCAATCAGGCAAGGCAAGGCAAGGCAAGGCAAGTTTATTTATATAGCACAATTCATACACAAGGCAATTCAAAGTGCTGAACAAAACAAGAAAGCATTAAAATCATAAATTATCACAGAACATTAAAAAGAAAGATACAAATATAAAATCCCTCAGTTGTATGCACAGCTAAACAGAACTGTCTTTAACCTGGTTTTAAACATTGTCAGAGAGGAGGCCTGTCTCACATCTTCAGGAAGACTGTTCCAGATTTTAGCAGCATGAATCTGAAAAGCAGCCTTCCCATGTTTAGTTCTGACTCTGGGCACTAACAGGAGTCCAGTCCCTGTGCTCCTCAGAGTCCGGGCTGATTCACATGGGACTAACATGTCACTAATATATTTTGGTGTGAGGCCATGGAGAGACTTGTAACAAGCAGAGCTGTTTTAAAGTCTATTCTCTGAGCCACAGGAAGCCAGTGCAAAGACCTGAGGACTGGACTAATGTGGTCGTACTTCCTGGTTCTAGTCAGGACTCGAGCTGCTGCATTTTGAATGTACTGCAGCTGTTTTACAGCCTGTTTGGACAGACCTGTGAGCAGGCCATTACAGTAGTCTAACCTACTGGAGACAAATGCATGGATAAGAATCTCCAAGTCTGCTTTAGACACTATGTTTTTGATCCTGGCAATGTTTTTTAGATGGTAAAAAGCTGCTGATGTTACTGATTTGATGTGGCTATTAAAATTTAAGTCTGAGTCCAGTATTACCCCTAGATTTCTGACCTTGTTTGAAGGTTTTAGGGACAGAGACTGTAGGTGACAGATGATGCTCTCTCTTTGTTTCTGGGGACCAAAGACAATCATTTCAGCAGCTGCCACAGTGCCATGTAGCTTGGCCTTCAGATAGACACAACAAGGGAAAAGTACTGGCTTCTGCACATTGATAGAATGATGAGTTTATCTTTAACAAAAGTTGCTTCAAAGTGTTATGAAATCTCACATCTACAATGTTCATAGTCATGAAAAAAAATTAAAAATCCAAACTTTTGGTCTGTACTGTACATACATATATCCTTTGATGAGCACTTACACTTTCAACATGTCTTTTGTCCTATTGGATTTATTTAATTGATTTTGACATGACAAGCTATAATCAATCATGATGAAATATTTCTCTGTGTGTGTGCGTGTGTGTGTGTGAGTTTGAGCATTTACAAAATCCGGGTCTACAGTGTGCTGACCTGATTGATCCATGCTGCAGACTGTGCAGCTTGGATCAAGTTGTGCTCCCCCTCAACCCTGATTAGCATTTGTATAGCTCACAGCATTCCCATTTACATGTTAAAGCCTCTTGTGGAGGAGGGAGGAGGGGACAACAAACTACCGTCAACAGCCGAATCCCAGAAGTTTCACAGTAATATACAGGGCCGAAAAGAGACGAAAATCACCCAGTGGTTCCCAAAGTGGGGGTCCCGACCCCCCGGGGGGTCGCAAGATGATTTCTACACAAACAAAAAAATATATATATTTTTTTGAGCAAATATAAAGCCCTTAAATATTTATTTAGCATTTGATTTGATTCAAAAGGACTACTTGTTAAATTGTGTTTGGAGACTATAATATATTTTAATAACGTTAGTAATTTTGTCCCAGTCATTGCAGCGTCAATCAAAATCATCACGTAACACAGCTCACATCATGCGCAGCGACAAAGCGTGTCCTGCTGTTGTTTGCTAAAACTAAAGGTGTTTGGAGGCTACAAACAAATAATACCTGCTTTAAAATGAAACGTGGTTAATATCCACAACAGAAAATCGCGGGTTAGCAGGGCATTTATGATGGGGGTCGCGGGCAAAAAACTTTGGGAACCCCTGGTCTAACCTACTGGAGACAAATGCATGGATAAAAATCTCCAGGTCTGCTTTAGACACTATGTTTTTGATCCTGGCAATGTTTAGAGTGTGGAGT
Source organism: Knipowitschia caucasica (assembly GCA_964034765.1). Lineage (NCBI taxonomy): Eukaryota > Metazoa > Chordata > Actinopteri > Gobiiformes > Gobiidae > Knipowitschia > Knipowitschia caucasica. The sequence continues at coordinate 28,671,976 of OZ035832.1, forward strand.
TAAAATAAATGAATTACAGCTTGCTAAATTATTTGAAAGCATCTTCATTATGATTGTTATATTTATGTATTTATTATAAATGTTAGAGATGCCAGAGAAAAGGCGTCTGCTTTTTTTCTGAGTGGGAGGAGACACCAGCGGAGCTGTTTGAGTCAGATAACGTTCAGCGTTATATTACCAATAGTTTCTCTTTCCATAACGATATTCTCTCTTTTTGGAAAGATCACCAACGTGATGCAAAAGTTTACGTTATATGTAGTAGTTTTAATGTCTGCGGGTTATTCCATAGACTGGCCTGCTACAAGGAGTTGCCCGTTTTAACCAGATTGTCGATGTGCGCGGGGCAGAAACTCGCCAATGTAACCCTGCTCACAAGTGCCACCTGGTGGTTGTTTTGGTCATTGCAACGTCACTGGGAGGGGGGAAAATAAAAGACGCGTGAATCACACGTGAGTCTCGTGTGTACAGGGCCCCAGGGTCTTCTATTGAATTATTCACAGACAAAATCCTTGAAACTTTTGAAAAAAAATAATAACAAATCTTTAATTTTGTGTGGTGATTTCAACATTAATCTGGGGAATTTAACAGCGTCAAGTGAATTTAATTTACATGAAAAGTACAGATCTACATCCAATGATAACTAAACCGACAAGATAAATTAATAAGTGGTGTCCTTATGACAGATGTGAGTGATCATCTTGCTATATTTATAATTTACGAAAGAAAATGTTACGACGTAGTTAAAAATGAAAATACAACATTCACTCGTGATAAATCCTGTACGGCTATAGAGGCTTCAGAGATGACCTGAGAAAACAAAGCTGGGACAGAGTGTACACAGACAATGTTAATATTACCTATGAGATGTTTATGACAATATTAAACAGATTTTTTCTAAGATCAAGAACTAAAGACGCTGAAATTAAATATAAGAAGTATAAAAAACAAATTGACTGGAATCTTAAGAAGACAAAAACAAAGATTACTGTACCAAATTATTAGACAAAAGTAAAAGTAGTACAAAAGATACATGGAATATTATAAATACTGTCATGCCAAAGGGGAAGGTTAAGTCAGGAAAACAACAGTTATTTTGTAAATATTGGATCTTCCTTGTCACAACAGATTCCTGATGAAAATACCAGTGGTGGAGCAGTAGGATAACATTAACAGTATTTTTCTCGAAAGTGTGCAGGCTAGTGAGATAATAACAATTGTTCAGAAGTGTGAGAATAAGAACTACACAGAAATGAGTCTGACACTGATAAAGCAAATTATAGATGTCATTATTGAACCTTTTACCTATATTTGTGATTTATCATGTGCTTCAGGGATATTTCCGGCATGAAAATAGCTAAAGTAATTCCATTTTATAAAAAAGGGAACAAAGCAGAATTGTCCAATTATAGACCAATATCACTACTTCCACAACTTTCAAAAATGTTGCATAAATTATATAAGTATGGCATTAGAGGTGAGGCACAGCAATGTGTTACTTATTTAACAAACAGAAAACAATTTGTTAAAATTGACAATATAAGGTCTGAGAATTGTAATATAACTTGCGGTTTACCCCAAGGATTGGTGCTGGGACCTATACTTTTTTGCTGTATATTATATTATGTCAGTCTCTCAGTTACTTAGGTGCATTCTATTTGCAGATGATACCACTTTATTCTATACAGGGAAAAATATTAAAGATGTTCTTCAAACCGTAGAGAATGAATTCCAGAAAATTATGAAGTGGTTCAATGCCAATAAATTGTCCCTAAATGTTGATAAAACTAAATTAATGATTTTTTGTAGTAAAAGAAAATATGCTGAAGAGTCATTACTTGTTATTGGATTAGAAATTGAAAGGGCTCATGAGATTAAGTTTTTAGGAGTTATGATTGATGAACATTTGACACAGAAATCACATATTGATAATGTTAAAATAAAGGTCTCCCAAATGATATCTGTGCTGCACAAAGTCAAAGACTCTCTAATTAAGAGAGCATTATTTGTACTGTATAATGCATTTATTGTTCCATATCTGACCTATTGTATTGAAGTTTGGGGAAGTGCCTGCAAAACTAATATAAATCAGATTTTTCTTCTACAGAAACGAGCCATAAGAGTTGTCACAGGAAGTGGATGTAGAGACACAACTAATCCATTATTTATACAACTAAAAACACTGAAATTCAATGAACTAGTAGAGTATAATGTGAGATTTCATAACACTTTTAAGCAACTTTTGTTAAGGTTAAACTCATCATTCTATCAATGTGCAGAAGCCTGTACTTTTCCACTTCATGTTTTGACTATCTCTGCTGGCACCGTGGAAGCTGCTGATTGGAGGTCTCCATGCCTCCGCTCTGTATAATACACTTGCATTCTGTTGTATCTGTTGTTCGTGCTGTCTCTACCATCGACAATAAAACATGTCTTCTGTCTGAATTAAAGACGCGATCCCAGACTATGTCATCTTCTTCAGGTGGTGGAGAATGCGGGCATTGTCTGTAACATCTAGAGAACAGAAGACTACTTTTTTTTACACAAAAAGTGTTTTTTTTTTAAGCCAAAACTGAGAAACCTCAAGAGAATGCATCTGGACCAGCACACTTGGACAATCTGCACAACCCCTGATTCCAGTCAGGCTGTGAGCTGCTGAGACATGGACAACACCAGCGTCCTCTTTTGCATGGACATGATTTGGAACAATTGGATTTCTGAATTTGGACATAATTTGGACTGAATTGAATTGCTGAATCTGGACACTGAAGCTGAAACGTGTGATTGAAAGACACGTCACAGAAGAATTCATGGCTCAACACAAATGCAGCCTGAAGGAATCAACACGGAGAAGTGGGAGAGACTGTTTTCAAAGCAATATCTGGAACCACATCGACTGATGAAGTTTGGTATTTTACTGAAGATTGTTGACAAGTTTTATGAAAGATCTGAACATGTTTTATGAGTTTTCTGAGTTTTTGACGTATTCCGAGTTCTGAGTTTTTTGAAGTACAGAGTGAAGTACCGAGTTTAAGTATTGAGTTATGATGTTATGTTGCTGTTTATCGATCCTGATGGTCACACGTGAATGTATGACCAGAGGGGGGAATGTGAGATTTCATAACACTTTTAAGCAACTTTTGTTAAGGTTAAACTCATCATTCTATCAATGTGCAGAAACCTGTACTTTTCCACTTCATGTTTTGACTATCTCTGCTGGCACCGTGGAAGCTGCTGATTGGAGGTCTCCATGCCTCCGCTCTGTATAATACACTTGCATTCTGTTGTATCTGTTGTTCGTGCTGTCTCTACCATCGACAATAAAACATGTCTTCTGTCTGAATTAAAGACGCGATCCCAGACTATGTCATCTTCTTCAATAACTTGCTGAAAAATATGTATAAAACTCATCTGGAAAGTTTACCCATGAATTTGCAAAACAGTAGAAAAAGTAGATATGAATTAAAAGGAACAGAGATCTTTAATAAACCCAGGTTTCAATCGTCTGTAAAGGAAAAATGTATCTCAATCAAAGGAGTCGATCTGTGGAACAGTCTCGAGTGTAAAATCTAAATTTCTACGTCCGATTTTGTGATTAAAAAGTTTGTAAAATTATTGAGGTTCAGTAACCTTTATTTTGTGTTTTGAGCTTTGAGTTTGGAATTGTCAGAGTTGCATTAGAGGCTCAAATGCACTGGAACTGTAAATGATTTTGTGTTGATAGGAGCAGATATTATACGTTTTTACTTCTTTCCGCTCCTTTTCTTTCATAGTAAATGCTGTTGTTGCATTTGTTTTTAAATGAATGAAATGAATAAAAAAATGAAATGCAAAATTAACTTATTTCATTTACAAACAGGGAACGCTGTTTTTCCATCTTATGAAGTTTGATCCTGAGACGGAAACAAAACATTGCCAGAGACCTGTGGGAACAAAATGTGCACGATAAAAGAGGTGGCTTCTCGATTCCAGGCATTTGTCCAGAGCAGATCCAGCTTGAGGAGCAGACTTTAATGAGATCACTGTCGTTACCTAAGGGCTTTTTACTCAATCATTTCCAACCATGTTCAGAATCATCTGTATCTTAACTATTGATTTATATTGTTAATATTTTATAATGTATTTTATTTATAGTGATGTATTGATTATAGTGTAAATGCATTTATCTAACCCTGACCCTTGGTTTAAAACTAGAGCTGTGTAGAACTTGTCCTGATGAGTTGTAATAAGTTGTTCACTTCTTTACATTGTGACTGTTTACCCGAGGAAGGTTTATAAGTGCTTTTAGAAGTAAGTCATAATGAGTGGTAAAAGCAAAGTGACTTGTTAGAGTTTGAGGTTTAAGAGTAACTTCCATTCTCTGCATTGTTGCATTAGTGAAATATTCTGTGCTTTGTCCTTGACAGTTGTAAATGTTTGTTTTAAGTGTGAAATGAAAGAATCATGTTTGTTAAAAGAAGGACAATGTTAAATTCCAGTCAGGTTTCCCATTTCTCTTTTGGAGCCTACTATGACTCTTGGCTTTTGCGATGGCTCTACTTTACCATCATACTGACTGCATATGTCCTTATAGTACTTTCTAATGTACTTCTCATCTTTACCATATGTTTAAACAGGACTCTGCATGAACCCATGTACATACTCCTCTGCAGTTTATTTATGAATGAACTTTACGGCAGCACCGCGTTGTTCCCGATGCTTCTGTTTGAGATCAGCCGGGACGTGCACACCATCGCTGCTTCTTTCTGCTTTCTACAAATCTTCCTCGTTCATTCATACGCCACTATCGAGATTTTGAGTCTTGCTGTTATTTCCTATGATAGATATCTGTCCATCTGCTTTCCTTTGCAGTACAGAGTGCGGATGAGTGCTAGAAAAGTGATATTTCTAGTCTCTTTTCCTTGGTTTTACTCATTTGCCGCCGTTCTGGTTGTGATTTTCCTTACAATGTCTTTGAAACTCTGTGGAAACGTTATTCTTAAAGTTTATTGCAATAACTACTCTGTTGTCAAACTGGCTTGCTTTGACACGTCTGTTAACAACATATATGGCCTGTTCACAACTGTATGTACAGTCATTATGCCTTTGATTTTTATATTAAGTACATATGTTTGTATTCTGAAGGTTTGTTTCCGGGGATCCAAGAAAACAAGACAGAAAGCTCTGAGCACTTGCACTCCTCATCTGGCCTCCATCATAAACTATTCATTTGGGGTATTTTTTGAGGTCTTAGGAAGTCGATTTAACCTGGAGTCAATGCACAGAGTGTTCAAAATATTTCTATCAATGTATTTTTTGTTAGTTCCACCGCTGTTTAACCCATTAATATATGGATTTAAACTCAGAAAATGTTGTGTTCTGCTCCCAGTCACAAGCAAACTTAATAAAGCAAGAGACCAAAGTCAATTCAAACTCATTTATTGCATGTTATGTGGTGATATTCAACAGTTTGCATTGGATGCACCAAAACCACTTTTTCCCTGATATCAGTAAGAGTACTTTATCTGAAGTATTTGCTGATACTATTACAATACACTTTTCACAACTTGTAAAATAAAGTATATTTACGGATGTCTACTACACTCACTAAATACTAACATAGTATACGTATATACGCAAATGTAGTTTTTCTATGTCTGGTTGGACTGGTTGGGAATCGCTGGAACTGCCCTAAGTTGATTTAAGCCGTATCTAGGAGACAATAAGTTCTTTGGTGAGAATAGAATAGAATGGTCAGATCCTATGGTCCTGACCATTGGAGCGCCTCAGGGGTTGATCCTAGGGCCTCTGTTCAATCTCTACATGCTGCCGTTAGGTCAGGTCTGTGTCTCACTGACTACAGGAGAACACAAACCAGTGGAGAGCGTTATCAGTCACCTCCAGTTTCTCTTCCGTAAGACCTTAAAATCAGGTCAGAAATCTAGGAGTTCTACGTCATGGTGCTCCGCCCCTTAGAAGGCTACGCTATGGGTAACTCAGAGGCTCCCAGCCTCCCGCCAAAGAGAACTCAATGCTCCAATCACATGCCAGTCCCATCTATAAATAGCCCTCTACAGCCCGTGCCAGCCACTTTGAACTCTGGCGCCATAGAGAGATCACTCTAGTCTGAAGAATCAAGATGTTGCTGCCTTCTGCTGTGCATCTGAGTTCCACTTTGCCTTCCGGCGTCGGACGAGGAAGTGCAGCACTTGCCCAGGTAAGTTTATCTAAAGAAGAGGAGAGCGCTGCCCACAGAGTGTGCTTCTTTCTCCCCAGTCAGGAGAGAGAGCACCGCGTGGCTCATACTAGCGCCGCAGAGACATGCCCAGACTCCCCTCAGGAAGAGGAGTCTGAGGTTCATTTTGTCCCTCTCGACATGCCACCTGCACCCGGGAAAGTGTGGAGGCGGTGTTGTGGAGTCCGAGATGTCAGAGACGAGGGGTCCCTCGTCACTCGGGAGGAGGCCATTGTGAGGAGAGCGCTGCCTACAGGGCGTGCTGCTATCTCCCCAGGGAGGAGAGAGAGAGCACCGCGTGACTTATGCTAGCGCCGCGGAGTCTTGCCCAAACTCCTCTCAGGAAGAGGAGTCTGAGGATAATTTTGTCCCTCTCGACCTGCCTCCTACGCCCGGGGAGTGAGGAGACTGTGTTGTGGAATCCAAGTTTGACGGAGACGAGGGATCTCTCGTCACTCGGGAGGAGGCCATTTCATGGAGCGAGGGGCCTGTCCGTTCCCGCTCGGCCGCTTGCCCCGCCTCTTTTCTATCAGTGAGGGGCAGGAAGTTTCCTCCCACCGCAGCCCACTCAGGCAGAGAGAGGTTCACCGTGGTGTGGCCCACGTATGGACCCGGTGTTACGCCTGACTGGCCCAAACCCTTGGCGGTCGAGAGGCCCGCCCTGGGGTATGGCCAGTACTGCACGGTCCAGGAACTGGTATAATAATATATATAATAATCTGTTCAATGAAGAAAAGATTATTCTTGTTCTTTGTCTGAGTCTCCTATGTTCTTGCATCACATGCCGTCACAGGTAGAGGGCAGTGTTGTTTCACGAACTTTCGAGCACCCCCCCTCTCCTGTCGGAGCACCAGGAAGGTGGGGGGGAGCGGAGGCAAGTGTTCCAGTCTCCGTACCCCCTCTCACGAATTTCTACCAGGTCTGGAGAGAACAGGGGCTCCTCTCAGACGCTTGGTTAGAGAGGACGCTACACAGGGGGTATGCCCTGCAGTTCGCCCGGAGGCCACCGCCGTTCCAGAGCGTTCGAGCGGCTGGCTCCAGGAGTCATGGGACAGAGAAGGCCCTCCAATCAGAGATGGCCTCTCTTCTGAGAAGTGGCGCTGCGGTCCAGGTCGACCCGCATGAGGCCTCCAGGGGTCTCTACTCTACTGGATCTGCGCACACTGAACCAGAACATCTCCAAGCGGCCGTTCCGTATGCTCTCCACAAAGCAGCTTCTGGAGTGCGTCAGGCCCGGAGATTGGATGTCTGCCATGGATCTGACAGACGCCTACTTCCATGTTGCGATAGTGCCGGAACACAGACGCTTCCTGCGCTTCGCAGTGGGAGGGAGGTGCTACGAGTATTGCCGGCTCCCGTTCGGGTATGCTCTGGCTCTGGGCACCTTCTCCATGTGCGTAGAGGTGGCACTGGAGCCGCGCGGGGGTCAGGATATGAACTTACATAGACGATTGGTTTAATTCTGGCCGCATCCAGGGAGATGGACGTAACTAGCGTCCATCAAAATCTAGTTATGTGGCTTACATCACACGCAGTGACAAAACCAGTGGGGGCGGGTCCCAGCTCAAAAGTGGCCAAAATGATGTGCACTGACATGTTTGCAATACCACCCCGGGCCGATGGGGGTGGACCCGGGATAAGAACGTCTTTACAGGATGGTCCAAAAGTTGGCTCTTGGCCCAAAGCTCCGTTCCACATGTGTGTCAATGCTGAGGGGGGTGAATTTTTTTGGACCACTCTAGTTTAGTTGCTGTGAATTTTTGAAGGCACTCGTTCAAATGAATGGGGCTCTCGCCGGCTGACGCATGCGCAGATGCTTTTTTTCACAATTTTCTTGTAAGCGGGACCACTCGCGGCCATTTTGGATAGCTCCGGTAGTACACAATTTTTTGCCCATTAGTTTGAACAGTGGAGATAGGCGTGACTACGTCCGTTAATATATACAGTCTGTGGACAACACGTGTCCTGCGGTTGTTTGCTAAAAGGGCCTATATCACGGTTTTTGACTTTTCTCTGCTTTAAACATGATTACAATGCTATTTGGCCTTCATACACAAGCCCACAGTAGTTTATTCATTGATTCTGTCAATCTTTTGTAAGAGAGCAATCTGTCTCCTTCCCCAGCGTGAGGCACAGAAACGCTCGGGTCCACTTCAGTGACGAAAACCACACTGATGACGCGCATGACCCCGTTTGCTTTGTATTTAAAATAGTTGTTAAATACTTTTGTCAAAACGGGGTAAACAATACACAATTAGTATGCTGTTTTTCGTCAAAAATAATAAAAATAAAAATAAATTAAAAGCCGGCGGGAGGTGATTGACGGATCAAAACAGCGAATCAGAGCGCACAGGCTCCGGCTCCAGCGTCTGTGGTCTGGTCTCGCGGACACCACAAACAGCTGCTGCTTTTATGCTTTTGTCAGCAACTAAAAGTGTTAGAAGAAAAAAGAGGAAGAAAGCGGCTCGACTTTTTTCATCTGTTAATCTCATGGATCTATTATAATACCGGTTCATCTGCGACACTTCACTGAGACTGTTCCAGAACTACAGGGACAATGGAACTGGACTTACTCAAAAGCTGATCTGGAAACACGTTATTCCCACGGTAAAAGACGTAACTCGGACCCCCTCGATCTGTAAGTAGTGATGCTAACTCGCTGTATACTTCTGTAAACTAAATAACTAGGGTCTGATTGTGCATCGAGGACATAGGGCTCGATGTGACGGATTGTCATTGTTGGAAAAAGTTTATTCTTATGTATGAAATGACTAAGTACAGGTGATAAACGACAAAAGCGTGATGCTACGTCACCGTACGGGCGGGGGGAGGCGGGCTCACAGGCAGAGGAGCAGACTCTTCTCTGGATCAGCTCGTTTGAGTCGAGGTGACGTCACCTCTATACAAGAGATGGCGCTAATCTCACAAGCTTTGATTGTTGTGTGGTGTATCATACACATAAATATCACACATGTGTATAGGATTGAGTGTGAAACATGAAGAAAAGCGTGATATAGGACCTTAAAGCTGAAGGTGTTTGGAGGCTACAAACAAAAAATACCTGCTTTAAACTGAAACCGGGGTTAATATTTACAACAGAATAATCCAGAGGGGAAGAGGCCTTACTATAGTTTCCAAATAGCAGCTTTCACCAGTTCTTTTTGTTTTTGGTGTTTGGAATGATAACTTTTTAAGTGTGTAAGAATTGATGTCAAAAAAACCCTTGACAGACGTGTTCAAAGTTTGATACAGAAGTAAGACCAAGATTTTTCAAGGGTAACATCTGTATTTAATTTATCTTTACAATCAGATACAGAAATTAAACAAAAAGCTCCTATCCTAATCTATGCTATGACCTCTCCCTAAAAAGCTCGCCCTGTGTCGACTGCCCTCAAAGACTTTGAGAGAAGGTTAATGTAGGAGACTTCCGATGACGTCATCTCTATGCGCCTCCCAAGGGTTTTCTTCCGGGTGTGCTGGCGTCCCTTGTCCACTGGGAGGCGTCAGAATGCCGTTGGTGAATCTCCTGTGCCTGATTGTGGTTTGAACTTTTCTCTCGTCAAAAGAGGGAAGCAGATAATGTTTATTATCTAAAGTTAATAATTCGCCTTGTTCAAAGGCTGGTATTTTTATGATTCCTGTCTGCTTATCCTGTGTCCTTGTGACTTATTCCTGAGGGCACAGGTCTTTTTTGCTATGATGAAAATTAGAGACAGAATTTCCAATGGTCAAATATTGTCACATCTGTTTAGTGTATTTTTCTAATACAACAGAATATAGAGCTATGTGCTTTCACTGCTAATCCCTCTCCATTGAGGTGCAGTTGGTATTGGCCCCTAGAATCTTATCCATCTCCACCAACACAAGCACCGGTACGAATACTGGTAGCCTTTCCTGTCTGCTATTTTGCATAACAGATACTTGACTGGTGAGGAGAGACCAAGCAAGGGCCCTGTCATAAAGCTACCGACCTGCCATTAGTGACAACACAAAGAATACAAAACAAAAGGACCAAACTAGACAGAAGTTAGAAAGTCTAATCAGGTAAATAAAATTCTTGTTCCGTGTAAGAATCCCACCCGCTGACAATAAAATGTATTTGAAACTGGCAATGTTTTATCCAGATCTCTTTTTAACCCTATGAACCCATCTGTATCATCGACAATACCTGTGCACATGTTTTACAAATTATTAATTTACTCGCGAACGGTCCTCTGTGAAGTACATATTCAGGGCTTTCCGAAACTAGTTTTGATTTGTCTGTGCGATGCACGGAGGATAAATTACGTTTGTCTGAAAATCCATGTCCAATCAGATCTTAACGGTGACCCGTTAGCTGTGAGATATAAACACACGGGGACTGCCAAAGATCGTCAGAGAGTAAGATGTCTCACTCCTCTGTGTGTACTTGTTGTCCCACAGTTGAAACTACAGCTGCGATTGCAATTACCGGCTGAAGAGTGCGCATTATTAATAAAGACGATGATAAATACAGTAAAATGACATTATATGTACATGATGTATATAAATTGTGCTGTCAAACGATTAATATTTTTTAGTTGATTAATCGCGCAGAAATGGTGAGTTAACTCACAATTAATTGCATTTTTAACATTCTATTTAAAATCCACTTCAATTGAAGTTAAATGAGATTATCAAATATAATGACTCATTGTCATTCATACCAAATGTACTTAAATCTGTTAGATTTGCCCACAACCCTTTGCTTTTGGGCACAACCAAAATGAGCTGTTAATGAAAGGGGGAAATTTACATACCCCAGCTTTAATTCAGCAAGTTTAGTTTAGTTTCAGGAGGAGACACGGACACTTTAGCGGTGTATTTGCGTGCATAGGTTACGCACAGGTTACGCACAGGTTGCAAAGACACGAACACAACATGCAGACAATAGTTCAGTGGCGTGTTTGGTCTTATATGACCATGTTACCGCAGCGCCATTCACTCACAGCCGTGTTGTTGTTAGCGGCTCACAACCAGAGCGGCCGCGGAGGAGGCGGATTTCAGTTCACTGTGATGGCTACACCCCACAGGATGACATCATGAGCCTTGTCCCTCCTGATTTGAAGAGGAAAAAGGGACGGGCTTATGTGGGCTGGTACAGCTGTGGGTAATTGGGCTGGACAGTATATATATGTTGGGTTATGTTTTATTTGGGAGGTCAGTTTGTTTGTGTTAAGTTCTCATTAAGTTAACATTTGCTTTCTGTAAAGTTCTATTCTTTTGACCCTTTTAATGGCCTGTTTGTGTATATGGCCTATAAACCCTTTTTTGCAAGATTTGAACCTTTGTCTTGGTGCTTTACTGCTTGGTCCCTAACAATTGGTGGCAGTGGTGGGATCATCCAGTTTAGACAAAGGTTTTTTTTTTCATTTTCTTTATTTTTTGTTTTTCTACATTTTTTTGTTTTGTTTTTCCTCGTGAAAAATGCCTGTCAGAGGAAGAGGACAGAGAAGGGAAGAGCTGGAACAAAAAGCAGCAGACTTGATGGACTCTGAGGAGACTCAAAATGGAGCTTCTGGAGAGGTGAAATACACTGATGGGTGTGAAGAAGAAGAGGAAGAATGTATGGAGCCCACACTCTCAGATCTAATTGCCATTCTTCAAACACATATGGGGCAGCAGAATATCAGAGAGGTTACACAAAAGCAGCGATTCGAGTCTCTGGAGCACAAATTTGAACTTTTGCCGTCTGAAATCCGTGTTAAAAAGACTTTATTTGTACAAAATGAAGAGGGCCCAAGTCAATCAGTCACACCTGCACAGGCCTATGTGGACCATACCAATATGGCCGATATACAAACTCCACCGGCTCATTGCCAAACCCATCACGAGCCAAGAACGGAAAAATTGGCAGACAATGACGATATTGAAAATTTCTTGATCACATTTGAACGCATTGCTGTAGCATGCCGCTGGCCTAAGCCTGACTGGGTTTTTCATCTAGTACCACTGTTGACTGGTAAAGCAAGCGGGGCATATGTACATATGGACTTTGAGAATTCCCTTAATTACGATCTGGTAAAGTCTGCTATTTTGTAATATTAACTTTGAGACCTACAGGCCGAGATTCCGCTCACTAGATATATACCCAGGTGAGAGTCCAAACGAGCTCTATGCGCGGTTGAAAGAGCTGTTTGGGAAATGGATTAAGCCTAAAGGTAAATCTATGAAGTTGGTGAAATTATCATTTTGGAGCAATACTTAAGAATGTTGTCCCCTGAGCTTCAAATTTGGATCAAGGAGCGGAATCCAAAATCAGCCCTGAAGGCAGCTGAACTGGCTGATGTCTTTGTGGCTGCCCTGGAGCATGGACAAGCCTGGAGTCAAGAGGACTGGTGGACGAAGAGGGACTCTGAGCATGCTATGCAACGCCGCCAAGGTCCAGACAATTTGGGTAAGCCTTTTAATCCAGCCAATACAGGCATGCACCCACCAAAATATTCAGGAAAAAAACCTATCTGCTACCTTTGTGGAGTGGAAGGACACACTAAACCAATGTGCCCCAAAAATTCTGCAAAAATGACCCAAATGTGCTATGCTCCTCGCCTAGATACCATTTTGCCTAACTCTGACCTCTCTATCAAAATGGCTACTGTTGAAGTGAATGGGACTCTCTTAAAAGGACTATTGGATTCAGGGAGTGACCAAACCTTAGTTCATAAGGACTATATTTCCATCTAATATTATTAGCATGCTGGACACAGTTCTCATTTGTTGTATACATGGAGATAAAAAAAGACTATCCAAAGGCAGATGTATATCTGAAGATAGATGACCAAAGTTATCTGTTAAGTGTGGGAGTTGTGGACAGTTTGCCCTACCCTGTAGTTCTAGGTCGGGACTTGCCAGTGTTCTTTGACCTATTGGAGGGGGGACAAACTCAAAATTGCTTGGCTGCTGTTACTCGTGCTCAAGCCCAGAAACGTGAAGCTATCGACACTGTTCTTTGTGCTCTGCCATTTTACAACGAGGAACTGGAAGCGGGGGCTATTAAAAAATCGAAAATCACGAAGAATCAGGAGACAAGAGAAGTTCCAGCACACTTTGAAAAATATGTAGAACCAGAGCAGTCTATAGATTTTGGAATTCCCCCTAACATTATTGAAATGCAAAGGTCTGATCCATCCATAGCACATCTTTTCCAGGAGGTTGGAGCAACTAAAGCGGGAGCCCCTGGTAGTCCTGAGTATGTTTTGGACAGTGGCATACTTTATCGTCAGAGGGGTTCAGTGTTGCAGTTGATGGCCCCCCAAGGAGCAAGAAATGCCATACTTACTCTTGGCCATTCTGTACCATGGGCCGGTCATTTGGGTAAGCACAAAACTACAGCACGAATTCAACAATACTTTCACTGGCCGGGGTTAAATAAAGATGTGGCCCAGTTCTGTCGCAGTTGCCCCCAGTGTTAGATAACCTCTCCAAAAATGCCCTCCAGAGCTCCACTTCAGCCGTTGCCAGTTGTGGGGACCCCATTTGAGCGCATTGGGATGGATGTTGTTGGACCAGTTGAAAGGAGTAAATCTAGTAATCGCTACATGGTCGTAATGACAGACTATGCAACAAAGTACCCTGAGGTTTTTCCAGTGAGGAATGTTAAAGCAAAAACCGTTGTATTTTGTCTCGTCCAATTTTTTTCTCGTGTGGGCTTCCCTCAAGAGATACTAACAGATCAAGGTTCTAATTTCATGTCCACTCTACTAAAACAGGTCTACCAGCTGCTTGGCATCCGGAGACTAAGGACCACGCCATACCATCCCCAAACTGATGGTTTAACTGAGCGGTTTAATCAGACCCTTAAGCTGATGCTCCGAAAATGTGTTAAGATAAGATAAGATAAGATAAGATGTGCTTTATTTATCTCACAGAGGAGAAATTTACATGTCACATTTGGCATGGATAGAGACACTCAGATTGTGCAAAGGCAGGAAATGTGCAAACATGTTACATGCAGGATATATGTACAATAAAGTGACAATAATTATGTTAATGACACGGGCACCAATTGGGACCAATGGCTGCCGTACGCTCTTTGAGCTATTGTATGGGCGTGAGGTGCGGGGGCCACTCTCATTGCTCAGAGAGGTCTGGGAGGCAGACAAAGAGAGTGCGGGACCTGTTAATGTCGTTTCATATGTTGTCCAGATGAGGGAGCGCCTTGAAAGAATGACTGAACTGGCTCAATCCCACATGGCAGAGGCCCAGCAACGGCAAAAGGTCTGGTACGATCGGTCGGCTCGTCAAAGGACTTTCGCTCCAGGCCAAGAAGTGCTGGTACTGTTACCAAGTGAGGACAACAAACTGCTGGCTAAGTGGCAGGGGCCTGTTAAAGCTGCACTAACTGACTTTGGGATTTTGAAGCCGCGGACTCGCTGGCCTCTCTCTTTCTGCTCCCCTCCCCGCACCCACGAAGCTATCGCCCCCCACACACACCCACTGTTGGGACTGAGCTAGTGTCTCCCAATATGGATAATACATGAATATGGATTTGCACGTGGATGGCGTGACCATAAAACGATAGAACCGGGAAGCGCGGAGGAATGGGACTTTCTTTTGGATGGCTGTTTCGCTAAGTAAGCAGTAACCGGTGATGAAGACACGAAGCTTCAGGTTAGCTCCGCCGCTTGTTGTGCTAACTCAGCTGTCTGTGCTAACGGACCTGGAGATTTCTCACGAAAGTGGGGGCCAGTGGTCCGTTGTGATTGGTCACAATCTGCGACCCGAAACACATTCTCTTCCTTGTTTCATCAAAACTCGATCTAAAATATAATGTCACGCCAGCACAAATCTGCGCTAATTATTCTTCAAAAGGACGTATATCCCAATGCACTGCATGGACATGGATAGCATTTTCGTAATGAATACGAAAATAAAGTCAGTTAGTGCAGCTTTAAGATAATCAAGAAGCTGGGTCCAACTACATACAAGGTGGAATCCCCAGGGAAATCCCAGGCACGGAAAGTGCTGCACATACAGTAGGTCCCATTTCGTTTTGTCGTCTTCACTCACGCTTTTCGCGAATCACGCAGCTGCGTGAAAAATATTACATCTTATCGCCACAAGGTGGCAGGTTAAGTCCGCTTTAGCTCTGCCAGCGACTTAGACGCTCAGGTATGATACTGCGTGAAAACCTGTATAGCCCAGTGATGCTATGTTGGCCGAATGGTTAGCATTGAAGACTGGGACCTGGAGAACCCAGGTTCGATTCTTGTCTGAGGCAATTTTGGTTGCACATCTTTTGGTTGCTTGTGTGCAATTACGTAACGTTATCAGATTGTTATCTTCTTTCCTTGTCAAAAGGAAATGTGTAAAATTGGCTGTGTGTTCAAGCCGTGCATGTGAATGTATATGTGTTGCTATTGAATGCTTTTTCAAAGTAAGAGCATAACAGACAACATATACAAATTTTGTACTAATGTTAATCTTTATAATTAAATTGCATTAACGTATATATGTGATGCGATCTGGGAAAACCCGTCTGATGTCACGCTGGCACGTTCCGAGTAAACAGAAAAAATAGGTCGATTGTCATTTTTTTGGCAAAATTGTTTTTTCATTAAACAATTATTATATAACATCTTGTCTTTAATGTCTGAAAAAATCTAGGTGAAATTCAATAGTGTTATACGTTAAATATTGTGATATGTTTTGATAAACCGAACGTTACGTTACATCCTCTGCTCTGGCCCCGGGAGCAGCTGCTGTGACCGCCGCTCTGACAGCTCAGTGAACGCACTGCCGTCTGGGCTCCGAGCGCGGACCATAGACACGCGAACAGAACCACAGACAGGACCATAGACACCCGAACAGAACCACAGACAGACATTTACATTTACATTTACTATCCCTGGCCGCGGCTGGGCCATGCATGTGAATGTATTTTATGTTTAAATGTGTTTCTATTGAATGCTATTTCAAAGTAAGAGCATAACAGACAACATACTGTATACATATTTTGTACTAATGGTAATCTTTATAATTAAATTGCATTAACGTATATATTTAAAATAATTATGTATTGTCTATATAGAATTCTATGCCAATTCGAAAATAAAGACATTCTGAAAGCGATCTGCCTCTCGTGATCTTTTAGTGAGGTCTTCTTCTGGTATTTACTGTTTGGCTGAGCAAAGTTTTAATAGTATTGGTTAAAATAAATCCCATTTTCAAACACAAATAAGAGAGAGAGAGAGAGAGAGAGAGAGAGAGAGAGACGCTGACGCATTTTGGCTCAGTGCGCTGGTGTGCAATCAATGGAATACATCACAATACTCATCAAACAAGATCCATTCAGTTTTATCATTGGAGGAAATGTTTATTAAATTAGCAATTGGCACCTTGACAAAACACTGGATATAGAAATCCTAACAATAGTAGGCTAATATAGGCTAACGTGGACATCCCTTGGCCCGTGGGGATATCACATGCCAGTTGCCTCTCCCTTCAACGCTATGACCTGGTCGATGACTTTGTCCAGGTGGTCTATATATTTATTGCAGACCTGGGTTGTGAGTTTGTTTAGCCAAAAAAACTCTATTGCGGAGATCAGTGCGTCCTTGCTCATCGGCTTGGCCTCACAGCGAATGTATCTTTTCATGGACGCCCACACTAACTCAATGGGGTTCAGATCCGGCGACCTTAAACAAAAACACATGGACATGTCAGCACTGTTAGCCTATTTTCCGATACAGCATGTATTCATCCAGAATATATATATATATATATATATATGTATAAAATAACTACGGTAACTCACTCTGCCGGTGTCGGTACCCAGTTGATCCCCTCACTTTGAATGCAGGCTTTGACACTTTTTGCTGTGTGTTTTGGATCGTTGTCTTAAAAAATCAAACAGGACAAATTAAGAGGACAACTTAATCATTAAACAAACATTAGTAGCCTAATCCTCACGAGGTTGCTTTTGTCATAATCATGCTGAAGATTTGGAATACAGATTTAAATAATATGTTAGCATATTGTAACAATTTATTTAGCATAGCCTACTTTGCATGCATTGCTTTCAAAACTTCATCACTCACCGTCAAAAATGACCAACGGACCAGGTCCCCATCGAGAAAATTCCACCCCAAAACATGCATTTTGACCGGGTGCTTCACCCTTGGTTTTGCAATGCCCCTGAAGTTGGTCTTTCTCCAGCACCTTCAAGGCAAAACGCTCCAGTCACAGTTACATCATCAAACTTTTCACCAGCAGCCTTCCATTCTTGCAGCTTGGGTTACACGCAAATCTTTGTTTTTTCCTCTGGTCATTGGAACGAATCTGTAAGCAGAATTTATCAAAATGTTACTATAAGAATGACATGTTGAGTGCCCGGTTATCACGATAAGTAATTAATAAAGAGACGCGTGTTACCTGGGCTTTCCAAAGTTCCAGCCAAGAGTCCGGACTGTCTTTCGCACCGAGTGTAAGCCGATCGTTATGTTGTGCCTGCTTTGGAGAAGCTCTTTTACTTTTCTTGCTGGTAGTTCATCGTCTGTTCTCAGGATGGAGTCTATTATTTCCATCACCTGACTGAAAGAGACACATTGTTTCAGTACATAGTTTGGTAAAGCCTGTTGTTATTTTGTTCACATGTGAAACTTACAAACTTGAGTATATATTTAAATAATAAAAAGTACATTTACCTTGTCACTTTACGTGGCTTGCGTTCCTTCTTCTTCTCCACAACAGCACATCGCAGCACGCTGGATAGTTGCTCTTATTCCACAAGTGTTTGGCTGCTAGTCGTCCAGCCTTTCTTACGCAGAAGTAGCCTTATGAGCTCACTGACTTGTGCGTTGATCACAGCCATCGCTGACATGTACTGTAAATATATCGGTTGAAACTATTTATCTTGATTTTTACACACACCTCCCTCCCCCTACCGCCCACTCCCTGTGTTTTTTTCCCGGTCCCGTCCCAATCACGAGATAAGATGTTTTGCATATGTGAGGAAGAACTGGATTTTCGACATTCCTGTGGTCAATCTAGTTCAATACAGTCAAGAGAATGTATCATGCGTCCAGCACACTTCGGACAATCTGCAAAGCCCGTTTCCTGTCAGGACTCGCTGTGAGTGCTGAGACATGGACAAAAACCAGCGTCCTCTTTATGCATGGAATTCATTTGGAAAATTGGATTAAACAATTTGACTAATTTGGAACAACTGGAATTTTGAATTTGGACATGATTTGGATTGAATCTGGATTGGGAATCTGGACATGAAGCTGAAACATGTGATTGAAAGATACGTAACCAGATGAATTTACTGCTATGGATCGACTCAAATGCAGCCTGAAGAAAGCTAAAAGGAGGAAGTGGGAGACTGTTTTCAAAGCAATATCTGGAACCACCTATAGACTGATGAAGTTTGGTATTGTACTGAAGATTGTTGACTAGTTTTATGAAAGATTGAACATATTTTTTTGAGTTTTCTGAGTTTTTGAGAAGTATTCGAGTCTGTGTTTTTTGAGGTTACGAGTTGAATACGAGTTTACTGACTTTTTGAGTATTGAGTTTTGTTGTTATGTTGATGTTTATCGATCCTGATGGTCACAGTGAATGTATGACCGAGGGGGGTTTGTGAGGATTTCATTACATTTGAAGCAACTTTGTTAAAGTTAAAACGCATCATTTTATCAATGTGCAGAAGCAGTACTTTTCACTTGTTGTGTCTTCTGAAGGCAAGCTACAAGCACACTGTGGAAGCTTTGATTGGAGGTCTCCATGCCTCGCTTGTATAATAACTTGCATTTATGGTATCTGTCGTTCGGTGTTCGTGCTGTGTCTACCATAGACAATTAAAACATGTATTATGTCTGATTTTAAGTAGCGATCCAGACTTGGCTCATCTTCTTCACATTCATCAGCCAATCCATTATATTTGTAAAACACCGGTTGAAAGAAAAGTTTCCCACCCATCATTACATTTGGATTAGCATTATCGTTTTACATGTTTACTACAGTCTAGCAATTTCATTTAACCTTCGGCCAACACGCACAAAACAGCATGAAAATTTGTATTTGGACAAACAATAAACATGTTCACACTATCGATCATGTTTAAAAAATTGATTTGCGAATTGCAAGTAAATACAGGAAAACGGAACACGCAAACTTCGATATATTTATAATAAGACCTCTGAATGGATTCTTTTAAATAATGTTGTTATAACATCACATTAATGCGAAGTATGGTGCTGGACAGTAAAAAAATAGCAACTCTTATTTGTATCTTACTAAGGTTTTTGCATTCATGCCAATAAAAATTGCCATTTGGAACTGCAACTGTCTGCTGTGAGCCACTTGAACTCATATGACTATAGAAGGCCATGGCCTGTATAGTACGTACATATAACAAGTTTAAATAGAAGAAGGGACGAAACATTGTTCTGTTGATTGTAGATTGCTACGATTGTGTATCGTTGTTTTGCTGACTGACGGACTATATATCCAATATATAATTGTGTCCTGTTTATGTTCTGCCTGAATCTACCACCTGTTGTGAATAAACTTCCCTGGATGCTCTGGTGGTGCAAAGATCCTGCTTATGGTCTGATTTTCGACACTAACTTTCTGAAGTTTATGATGAAAAAAGTTAATCGTATTTGAACTCCTGAATGTCAAGGGCTCAAAACAGAGCAGTAGGTCCCATTCGTTTTTGTCGTCTTCAATTCTCGCTTCTCGGTCACGCAGCTGACGTGATAATTAGTACATCTTATCGACAAGGTGGCAGGACTAAGTCCGCCTTTAGCTCTGCCAGACACCCAGAACGGAAACCACTGACAGACATTTACATTTACATATTAGCCCCAGGGACTGAGTCCTGGGGCAAAATGATTACGCTACTGGTATTCAGGTGGTCTCCATCCTAAGTACTGATGGGAAACATTGTGAGCGATGCTCTTAAAACGGAGAGAGCCGGCTTTCTCCATTCATTTTGGATTATACACGCACTCGGTAGTATCTTGATAAAACACTATGTTTTGTGCTCGTTCTTTCTGTTTCACTCCATAAAATCTCTCAATTGTGCGTTGATGTTACACACGTATGTTGTTTAATTATCGAGTGAGCTATGGTGGTGGTTTATGTTGTTTTCCCCACGTCATATGTTTGTTGATGCTGCTGGCTGATAGTAGATCTCTATGTGTGGATCAATAATGATCAAACTGAGCTATTGTACTGTTGCTCACTTTGGTAGAGCGTGCCTGTGAGACAGAAGGGTCAGTGGGTTCAAAGCCACCGCTCAAGATGACTGTCACCATCGACTCCCATGGACTAATGTGTTGTGTACTTGGCAAGACACTTAACTCAGGGAACCACCAGCCTCAGTGGGGCGGCTAGCAGGCTGTAAAGTGCCAAATACTGACGTTGTGTCCTTAGCAAGACACTTCCCCCCATTGCCTAGATGAGTCTGAGTGTGTGTGTGGAATGGTTGGTGGTGGTCGGAGGCGGCCGATGGCACATACTGGTTGCCTGATTCAGTAGTGTGACAGGGCTGATGTGGATACATTAGTTAGTTTTCCCAAAAACCCACCGTGTATGAGTGACATGATAGGACACATATGTAGCGTCTTTGATGTGTTCCAAAAAAGCGCTAGTTAAAAACGATGATTATTATTATTATTAAAGGAAACACTTTCTCTGCGTTGTACAAACAATCTGTATTCTTACTGTATACAGGTATGGCAGTTTGGTTTAGTTGGTTGTTGTAGTATTTCCAGGCTAGCTAATTTTTATTGCTAATTACTTGTTGATGTGTGTACTACATATATTGTATTTCACTTTTCTATAGTTAGCAACACCATTGAGTTGAAAATGAATTATATGCTGTTAGTTTACGACAATGTATTAGTGATTTAGCAGTTCATATTTTCCTTCTATAACGGTACGTACTGTATCCCAGAGCCTCATGCTGTAATG
This sequence comes from Knipowitschia caucasica, assembly GCA_964034765.1. Lineage (NCBI taxonomy): Eukaryota > Metazoa > Chordata > Actinopteri > Gobiiformes > Gobiidae > Knipowitschia > Knipowitschia caucasica. The sequence goes on from OZ035832.1 coordinate 28,693,127, forward strand.
TCAGATGTAAAATACAACTGTATAGTGGTCTTTCTTAGTTTAGACAGGATTCATGCTTCTTATATAATGCTAAAGTTAATTATTTTAGTCTTTATTATGATAAAGATGTATAATTATCATACTTTTATCATGTTAGCTAGATATTATATGATCATTTTTTTGTTGTTGCAGACAATATATGAAGACATTTTCATTCTTTCTGGGACCGAGGCACTGTGATTTTTCGCAAGGGCCCACCGGGGATTCCTGATGCAGGACTTCGGAGGAGGCGAGGATGATCTGGGACGACCCTGTCCATGAGGGAGTGGCGGGGGCTACTTGAGGGATGAGGTGAGTGAGGGGAGATCGCCCTCACTCTGGTGCGATGTGGATGTAGGTGTGCCTTAGACAAGGCGGAAAGTGCTGGGGGAGTAATCGTTTAGCTAACAGCAGCAGTAAGACCATGCCACAGTGCATGTTGTCACAAGTCCCTGCAGCCTATAGTGAACCCGCGCTCCTGCTTCAGACTCATGGTCAAAGTGTCTGAGGGGGCCATTAGAGAAGGTTGTGCAGTCGGATCTTGGAAAAGCAGCAGCAGCCTCCAGCAAATTAACCCACACTAAAGATTGCTGTCTTGTGGCAAGCAAAAATACAAATATGAGGGCGAGGCAAGCTCCATCAGAGTTTTACCGGCAGGGTCCATACCAGGTTTGCTATTGCTCCTTCAAGGTCATAAAATCTATCGAAAAAGAAGGGTTGACCAACTCCGGATGCCTTTCCGAGAATTATGGACACTGAGTTCTGCAGAGAGAGCTGGAGCACGATGCAGAGAGATGATTGAAGTGGCAGGAGAAGAAAAAGGGAAGAGTGATGTAATTCCTGTCACTGGGAAAAAGTGAGGTTTCTGCAACTGCAGCTGAAGCAGGGACAACCAGTTCTCACAGTCAATACACAATTCTGGGCTGTCATGGGCAAATAATCTACTTGCCCTGCCAAAGTATTCTCCTGTACAAGGACCAGGGGTGGAGCGCAGTTGTTCCAGCAGTCTCCTTTTTATGACGGGAGAGGGAAGGTGGCGTGTAAATAAGTGAGCTATCTGCTGGTCTTTTGGTGAATTGATATATAGTTATATATTTATTACCTGTCTGTTCATAAATGTTTAGAAATATTCTTATTATTATGTAAATATATACTTAATATTTATGATATCTAATTTATATAATTTCTTTGTAAAGTCTGCATTCTACAGTGTCTGTATAGGTCAGCTCTCAGGCTGTCACAGTCACAGGGTCATCACACAAATACTAGTTTAAGTAGATAAAGATAGCATGTTTGTTGTTTTTCTTATAAGTGTATTTCTTAAATTTTGTAAATATCTCTTTTTTCATCGGTTCACAATAAATTTATTATAATGTCATACATTTTTGAAGTCTTTCTTTTTATTGATCTATTTTCAGGGCAACGGAGTATTTGTCCAAAAACAATCTGTATAGTAAATAGAGTTTCAGTGCCAATCAACGATATGCACACTATACGCGGCTGGCCCCCGCGGCCCGACCTTTGCGAGCTTCCGAGATCAGACGAGATCGGGCATTTCTATGGTGTATGGCCGTAGCACGGGGGGTATGGAGGCAGAGTGACTCCGACCCGCTGCGGCCGTCATCTCACCCCAAGAATGAGCGTCAGGCCTGGGTCTGAGCGGGAGCAAAGCCCTCCACGGTGTTAGTCCCGAAACGGTGGGAGTGGTGGGTGAATATCCCGTGGTCTCTAGCACCTGGTTCGTTTTTCACTTGCTGAAGCCGAGTTCTCCTAACCCAAAATGACGCTCGTGGTCGGTTGGCAGTCCGCTCGGTCCCAGGTGGTTTCCCAAGTGCCAAACTTTAGGGTTCCTTTATCCCCCGCGGCGTCAAATTCACACCGCGGGTTAGGACCAGGCGAGTCCCACCCCCGCGTCTGACGATCAGCCCCTCATACACCATCTCTCCGCTCATACTAAGACATAACGGTCTCTTCTCTTTCCGGTGTCGCAAATAATAATAAAAACGAATTATTAGTAATGCCTTTAATTATTTTGAGAATTTGAAACTATGAGCCAAGAATAACAAACACTTGATATTGAAGCAATAAAGGATTTGATTTTCCAATTTGATTTAGAAGGGAAAATAACAATAAACGAATGGAAAAATTTGTTTTTCTGATTTTATTTGAAAAGGATTAACTAATGTTGATCTAAGGGTACTCGGATTGTCCGTGTATTCCGTGTAAATACGTGTACCCTGTTTATCATTAGTTTATTCCGTTTTCAAAAAACATCAGAAAAACAACTTACGTGGTTGTTTTAGTGTATTTCTTTTCTAAATTAAATTGGTTAAATCAATACATTCTAAAGAAATATTTCACCCCATTTCTTTGCTATGCAGTGGAGACAAACATACTAAAACACTTCCATTATTTTGTTTGATTTGCTACGGAAATGATGAGTGGTGAGAGAAGGAAACAACGGCAAGCTGCATCAACTCAACTCAATAACGACAACAATCGCGTGTTGTGAGCTCGCCCAAGGCGAGCTCCGGGGCAAAATGCTTACTGCACCTGGTATTCCCAGGCGGGTCTACAATCCAAGTTCTAACCACAGACGTGCTAGGGTCAAAATGCTTACAGCAACTGGTGAGGAGGTTCCAATCCAAGGGACTATGGGGAAAAACTTTGTGGGCGCTGTCTCAAACTAGAGAGAGACGGCTTTTCTCATCATTATGGATTTACACAGCACTCGGTAAGTCTCCTCTGAGAAACACAATGTTTTTGTGCTCGTGCTTTATGTTTCACTCATAATTCTTATTGTGAGTAGATGTTCACACTCGTCTGTAGTGTAATTCTTGAGTGTGTAGTGAGCTGTTTTTGTTGTTTTACCTCCGTGTCCAGTGTTTGTTGATGATGCTGCTGCTGTCGTAGATCTCTCTGTTTGGGATCAATATTGGAAAGAAAAAACTTTCTAGGCGTTGGCAAAAATTGTATTTCACTGTATTCTACTGTTTCTGTAATGCAGTTTGTTTATACGTTGGTTGTTAGTAGTAGTTCAGGAGAGCTAATTATTATTAGCGAAGTATCTGGTGATGTGTGTAATTTTCTTATGTATTTTCACATTTCTATAGTTCAGCATCCAAATTGAGTTGAAAAGGATTTTTATGCAGTTAGTTTACGACAATGTTTTCGTGTTGGACAGTTATATTTTCATTCTATAAATCTTTACTTATGTTTCCCAGCAGCCTCATGTGATAATGTTCCTGATGTAAACATTCAACTGTTATATGTATTCTCTAGATTATACAGGATTCATGTGCGTTATTATGCTAAATTTAATTATTTTTATTCTTTATTATGCTAAAGATTTATACATTATACATACTTCTCTATCTTGCTATAGCTAGATATTTTATGATCTGTTTTTGTTGTTGCAGACATTATGAGAATTTTTTCAGTCATTCTGGCGAGTCACTGTGATTTTTCGCAAGGGCCCACGTGGATTCCTGCCATGCAGGTCCCTTCGGAGAGTCGAGGAAGATCAGGGACGACGTCCATGAGGAGTGCGGTGTGCTCTCTGAAGGAGGAGGTGGTGAGGTTGATCGCCCTCGCTCTGGTGCGGTGAGAGGAGGTGATGCTCAGACAGGCTGAAGAGCTGGGGGAGTAATCGCTAACAGCAGGAGTAAGACCAGCACCGGGCCCTGCTGTCACCTGCCCCTGCAGCAGTTGTGAACCCCGTCCCTGTCTGACTCATGTCACCGCTGTCGAGGAGGACTAGAGTAAGGTTGTGCAGGACGGATCTTGGAAAAGCAGCAGCAGCCTCCAGCAAATTAATCCACACACAAAGAAATGACTGTCTTGTAGCCAAGACCAAACATCCAATATGAGGGGGGGGAATGGCAGCTCCATCCACGAGTTTTTTACTGCGGGTCCTACCAGGTATTTCTACTGCTCCACCAAGGTCGATATCACGACGCACAGAGGGTTTGACCAACTCAAGGATGCATTCTGGGACTTTATGGACACTGAGTTTACCAGAGAGAGCTGGAGGGCCACACAGCAGAGAGTGAATGACGCGGCAGGAGAAGAAAAGGTAGAGTGATGGAGTCTCCTGCCCATGGGAGGAAAAGTGCGGGTTCTGCAAACTGCGCTGAAGCAGGGACCAGTCATCACATTCTTAAACAATGAAGGGGTCTGTCAGGAAAATACATCTAATGCCCTGCCAAGTATTTCTCTCCTATACAAGGCCAGGGCATGGTGACGCAGATGTTCCTGACAGTCTCCTATTTATGAGGGAGAGGGAAGGTGGCGTGTAAATAAAGAGCTATCTGCTGGGGTCGGATTGGTGCTATTGTATTATAGTTACTATTTTTACCTGTTCTTTCATAAATGTTTTAAATATTCTAAATTTAGTATGTAAAATATATACTTATTATTGGGGGATATATCTAATTTTTATTTATAAATTTTTATTTGTAATAGTTGCATCTACGTTCTGTATAGTCAGATCTCAGCCGTCACAGTCACAGGGCTCAATCACACAAATACTTGGTTAAGAAGATAAAGATAGCATGTTGTTGTTTTTCTTCTAAGTGTATTTCTTAAATTTGTAAATATCTCTTTTTTAATCTGTTCTAAATTAATATATATATTTCAAATTTATTGTAGTCTTTCTGTTTATTGATCTTATTTCTGGGGCAAACAGTAGTATTTGACTAAACAATCTGTATAGAAAAAGAGTTTTAATTCAGGGTGTCAGTGGGATCAAAGCTGATATTGTTGAACCTTGTTCAAAGCAACCCCTGCAGAGTTCTAACCTCTGTATATTCAGGTGTGTTTGTCTAAATCCTCGATCATCACTTTTAAAATTCGAGATCAGACGAGATCGGGCATTCTCACAGGTGGTTATGGCCGTAAGCCACGGGGGTATGGAGCAGCGTGCCTCCTGACACTGCTGCTGCGGTACTCTCCTCCCCAGTATGAGCGCTCTTGGGAGCGTTGGCAGGTGCGCTAGGCCCACGGTGGTTACCAAGGGCATAAACCTTTTGGTCCTTTATCCCCCGCAGTCATATACACGCGGGTGCCCGGGACCAGGGGAGTCCCCTGGTCCTCCCCCGGGTCTCTACCCTCCTGGGCTTGGCTTTTGAGGAGCCCGTGAAAGCCGGGCTTACTTTCCCCGGGAATGAGCACTAAGGCATAGGGGTTCTGAGCGGAACGAGCAAAGCCCTCCCGGTGATAGCCCGAACCGGAGGGAAGTGCGTGGGTTGATAACCCAGTGTCTCTAGCACCCCTGGTTTGTTTTTGACAAGCCCTGGAAGCGAGGTTCTCTCTCCCCCAAAAATGAGGCTAATGGGCTGATGGGAGGCGTTGCGGTAACCCGGTGGTTTCAAGGGCATATCTTTCTGGTCCTCTTATCCCCCGGCGTCATTTCACACGCGGGTACCCGGGACCAGGGGAGTCCCACCCCCGGTCTGTAGCCCCCCCTCCGCGATGTCTATTCTCTTTCCGGTGTTCGCAAATAATAATAATACGAAAATAATTGCCTATAATTCTTCTTGAGAATTTTAAACATAACTAGAGCCAAAAAAACACATTGATATTGAAGCTAAAGGATTTGATTTTCCACATTTGATTTAGAAAAGGGAAAATAACAATAATCGAATGGAATAAAATATGTTTTTTGTTTTTCTGATTTTATTGTGAAAACTGAATAACTAATGATCGAGGGTATGTTTTTGATTTTTCATTTTTTCGTTCTGGCGCACCGGAAAGTATGCGCAAAGGCTGTGCTCCATTATTTTTGTCCGGATGGCAACAGCAGAACGCACGGCAGCGCATGCATGCCAAAAGAAACAAACAGGAAATTTTTACTTGGTCTTTTAAGGTTTCTTGCGATTAAGATTGTCATTAACATCCGCACACGCTTTTGACAGTCGAGGGTCAAAACTAGAAGGAGGTACGCCCAGGAGGAAAGCATCACTTCGGCCATGGCAGCAATGCGGGAATCATATAACGAATAACGACTGATTAAACGACTATAATTGGATCCATCGAAAACAAAACAACCAATATTTCAATGTTGCATTAAATTCTAATATTGCGAATCAAAAAAAATCCCTAGGTTTTTCGTTTTTTCAATGTTGGTTTTATGTAGAAAATCAAAAGAAAGGTTGATTACACGGATTCTGTTGCAATGTGTGCGTAATGGATAATTGAGGCAGCCACTGCAGATATGCCCTTCACCCTGCGGGCCTCATTCACTGACACACTCCAGCTGCTGGCACCTTTCCGCCTTGCAGTCCATCGGGGGTAGGTTAAAGATCTCCTCTTGGTTGATAATACTTCTTAAATCTGCAATTAGACATCTGCCACAGAACACACCTGGATTCAATTACATTTTAACTTCTTGTCATTATATGGGCATCATTTATCTGTGATCATCACAGACATATTGTTGGGGAGGGTTTATTTTTTCAGCTTTACCTTTTGACATTCTTTAAATGGCGTTCGTTCATCATCATCCTATGGTTTGTATGTCAAAAAGAGCTCACCAAAACTCACTCTCCAGACTCTGTCTGTTTCGTCGGCTTTGCAGTCAGCGATGGGGTTAGTAGGAACCATTCCTTAGAAACTGTAAGAGTATAAAAACATTCACAGGAGAGGTCACATAAACTGTTCATGCAGAAAAGTAGAACACAGTCAATATTCATTCAAACAGTATATAGTAGGTGAGTTAAATGTATCCCTGTTATATTTTGTGCATTTTGAAAAATGAACTATTGATATCGAATTTTATGAGTTAGTAATTGCTCAATAAAATAGTCATCTTTACTGAACAACAGGTGGGGGAGGTCCACCAAAGCGCTTTAAGCCTGGTGGAAAGCTAAGATCATGGCTAGAATGGGCACAGGGCAAAGACACCGGCTACAGCGGTTGTGTGAAGTACCACCTAAGGATCTCATAGAAAGCGTGAATGCAGCAGTGAGGGCAATACCTACCACCACCAGTGTTGTGCCAGTTCACAACTTTTCTGAACTAGTTCAAGTTCAGTTAATACATGCTCAAAGTGAACAGTTCACGTTCAAAGTTCACTATTTTAATTCTGAACTAGTTCAAAGTTCAGTTCATTTTACTTTTTTTGTGAAATAGTCAAATGGGGGCGACAGTAGCTCAGTTGGTAGAGCACTGGCCTTCAGGCCTGAAGGTCGTGTCGTTGTGTCCTTGGGCAAGACACTTAACCCCACTTTGCCCAAAAGCCCCCACTGAAAGATCAAGGCTATGCTCACACTCAGAGAGCAGCCGTCCTCCTGTGGACTCTCCACCTGCAGAGGGTCAGTGAGAGGCTGGTGCTATGAGACTTGGGTGGCATCTCTGACTGCCAACCCCCCTGACCCAGAAATGGATTAAAGGGTAGAAAATGGATGGATGGATGGATGGATAGTCAAATATTTTTTTCACACTATGAGCTATAATATATATATATATATATATATATATATATATATATATATATATATATATATATATATATAAGGGTATGGCGAACCAACCTGACATCGTGGTGGTGGCCCATTTAATGAGCAGTATATATATATACAAATTTATACGTACAACAGTACATGTATATACAGTATATATGTATATATATATATATATATATATATATATATATATATATATATATATATATATATGTATATATCTCCTGTACACCCACAGGAGGAGAGCCTTTTGACTACAAACAGACCAGATTTACATGGTTTTCAATGGGAGCCAAACGGAGTTGTTCCATCTCTGCTCATAAACTACAGACAGTAATGCGCTGCAGTGCGTGTGTTTATACTTTATGTCAAATGTAAACGGTGTAAATTTTGTCTCACCCTGTGTTTTCATCACGACTCGGGCACATGTGAAAAGCACCAGCTCACAGCGCCGCAGTGAGTGTTGAGGACAGTTACAAGTATCTCGGTATACCACAGGCAAATGGCAACCTCGAACAGGTGACGAGGAAAGCGGCAACTGCCAAATACCTCCAGCGAGTAAGGCAGGTCCTAAGAAGCCGGCTCAATGGCAAGAACAAGGCCCGGGCAATTAACAGCTACGCCCTGCCAGTGATCAGATACCCTGCAGGAATAATCAGGTGGCCAAAGGAAGAGATTCAGACCACGGATGTTAAAACTCGAAAGCTCCTTACCATGCATGGCGGGTTCCATCCCAAAACCAGCACCCTGAGACTGTACGTAAGCCGTAAAGAAGGAGGCCGAGGACTAGTGAGTGTGAGAGCCACTGTCAAAGACGAAACATCCAAACTCCATAACTACATCATGGAGAAGGCCAAAACGGATGACGTACTCAGTGAATGTCTCAGGCAGTGGCGAGATGAGGAGGTGCTGGAGGAGAGCCCATCCTGGGAGAACAAGCCCCTACACGGCATGTACCACCGGAGCATAACAGAAGTGGCTGATCTCAAGAAGTCCTACCAATGGCTAGAAAGGGCTGGCCTACTGGACAGCACAGAGGCACTCATCATGGCTGCACAGGAACAGGCACTGAGCACCAGAGCGATAGAGGCCCAGATATACCACACCAGACAAGACCCAAGGTGTCGGTTGTGCAAAGAGGCACCTGAGACGATCCAACACATAACTGCAGGGTGCAAGATGCTGGCAGGGAAGGTCTACATGGAACGCCATAACCAAGTGGCTGGCATAGTGTACAGAAACATCTGTGCAGAGTATGGGCTGGAAACCCCAAGGTCTAAGTGGGAAACTCCTCCAAAGGTGGTGGAGAATGAGCGTGCAAAGATCCTGCGGGACTTCCAGATACAGACGACCGAATGGTAATGGCGAACCAACCTGACATCGTGGTGGTAGACAAAGGGCAGAGGACAGCCGTGGTGGTAGACAAAGGGCAGAGGACAGCCGTGGTGGTGGACGTGGCAATTCCAAGCGATGGTAACATCCGGAAAAAAGAACATGAAAAGCTTGAGAAATACCAAGGTCTCAGAGAGGAGCTGGAGAGGGCCTGGAGGGTAAAGGTGACAGTAGTGCCCGTGGTGATCGGTGCACTCGGGGCAGTGACCCCGAACCTAGAAGAGGTTACAGCAGATCCCCGGAACAACCTCGGCCATCTCGGTCCAGAAATGTGCAGTGCTAGGAACAGCAAAGATACTGCACAGAACCCTCAAGCTCTGGTAGAGGACCCGAGCTTAGAGAGGGATAACCGCCCGTGGAGGGCCAAAGGTGAGTGGACAATTTTTTTTTTTTATATACACATACATACATACACACATACATACACTATATATACATATATATATATATACATACACATATACATATATTATACATACACACATAAACACGCATACATATACACATATCCATGTATCCATACACACATATATATACACACACACACATATATATATACATACATACATACGCACACACATACATATACATATACATACATACACATATACATACATATTAGACACATATACACAAACTCACATATGCATAAACAATAATACAGAAATGTTATAACAAAAATACACCATAAACCATATATACACACACACACACACACAAACACATCCACACGGCTACATAAATAGCAGCAACAAAAATAATCTAAATTTTAAAAATGTCTACATTACAATTTAAACATTAAATTATCCAATTAATGTAAATACAACTCAAAAATACGAAACAAATCAGTGCCATTCTTCGGTGAAAAGTGCTTGGCATTGCAATATTGGTCACGGTCTTTTTAGCTGACATGGCTCTTTTGTCCTGTGGCGAAATGGGTTTTCTTCTTCTTCTAATAGTTATATTGCGGCAAAATGCGCCAAAATGACTGTGAGGCGGAGTCAATATTTTATCATCAAGTAAAGTTTTTGCCATGCCTCCACACACTCCGACAACAACATACGCTCCTCCTCCTCCACAAGCTCTGACCACAACCTATACGCTCCTCCTTCTCCTCCTCCACACACTCTGACAACAACATACGCTCCTCCTTCTCCTCCTCCACACACTCTGACAACAACATACGCTCCTCCTTCTCCTCCTCCACACACTCTGACAACAACATACACTCCTCCTCCTCCTCCACACACTGACCACAACAAGAAGTTTTATGCCCAAAATCCACTGCGCTAACGCTGGGGCATACAGTGTTTGCTAATGCTTTTATAATATGTTTTTGATGTGGACATTCAGACTAAATATTGGCAATAACAGCGCTTACACACCTGTCTTGCTGCTCCTCCTCTGGTCACACACCTCTCTCCTCCTTCTCACACAGAAGACATGAGAATCCATCTTTCCGTACACTGGGCTCATTCCCGTTACTTTCTTCGTACCTCACTCAGACACTTCTAAAGTTATCTGACAGCTCCACAAAGTATTTTTCCGAATGACCCGCTGCGTACATAGCCGCCCTCGCGCCCGCCTGTTTACAAATAGCTTTTGGGTGAAAATTTGACTTTACTTGTAATAATGTACTTTTGAACCAAAAAATCATGGAGGTCCAGAGAACAACACGCAACAGAGAGGAAGAGAAGATGGAACTAAAGCGAAAAATACCTGCTTTAGATAGTGCTTTCACTGGTAATCCCTCTCCATTGAGGTGCAGTTGGTATTGGCCCCTAGAATCTCATCCATCTCCACCAATACAAGCACCGGTACGAATACTGGTACCCATTCCTGTATGTTATTTGCATAACAGATACTTGTCCGTCTCTCCGCTAACCCATCACTAAAAACCCATCCCCCTCCCCTCGTCCAACACCCAGAACCTATCAATAGCCCAAAAACCCACCTCTCTATTCCCCTCCCCCGCTTTTCCCTTTCCCTCTTATCTAAAAAAAATTAGGATGCACAGGGTCTTTGCTTTGCCGCCACCGGCCGTCAAACTAGAGGAGAGACCAAGCCAGGGCCCTGTCATAAAGCTACCGACCTGCCATTAGTGACAACACAAAAAATACAAAACAAAAGGACCAGACTAGACAGAAGTTAGAAAATCTAATCAGGCAAATACAATTCCGTGTAAGAATCACATTTGCTGACAATGAAATGTATATGAAACTGGCAATGCTTAATACAGATCTCTTTTTAATTAATAATTGCATTTACTCTTACAATCATGATTTTTTGATTAGGGCTGAAAGAACAGGCCCCAGGACCAGCAGATGGTAAAAGCGGTGTAAAAAAAACTCAAAACTCAGGTGGTTATATGTGGTGCTATTCACACTTCTTTGTTTCACTGAGTTAAACCCAGTGTTGTCCGTCCTTCTTTCAGCCAGTCCTCATTTAGAAATACACAGTGTGACAAGAGTCATTGAATGCAATCTGCTGCGTTTAAAGTAGTTTTCTCTTCAATTAACTTTACTGCAGGAGGGACAGTGTTCCTGTCCCTGTACTGCATCTCCAGCCATCCCCTGCTCAGCCCGCTCATCTCCAAGCTCGCTGTTTAAGGGCCTGCTGCTCACACGGCTGCACAGGGTCACGGTTTGAGTCCGGACTAGAACCAGGAAGTACCATCACATTAGTCCTGGTCTCAGGTCTCCGCTTCCTGTGGCTCAGAGAATAGACTTTAAAGCAGCTCTGTTTGTTACAAGTCTCTCCATGGGCTCAAACCAAAGTTCATCTGTGACATGTTAGGGCCATAGGAACCAACTCTGAGGAGCACAGGGACCGGCCTCCTGCTGGGACTCTGAGGGGCACAGGGACTGGCCTCCTGCTGGTCCTAGACTCAGAACTAAACATGAGAAGGCAGCATTTCAGATTTATGAGGATACAATTTCAAAAGTCCATCCATTTTCTCCCCTTTAATCCATTTCTGGGTCAGGGGGGTGGCAATCAGAGATGCCACCCAAGTCTCATAGCACCAGCCCCTCACTGACCCTCTGCAGGTGGTGAGTCCACAGGAGGATTTCAAAAGTCCTCCTGAAATTGTGAGACAGGCTTATACTCTTACAATCTTCAAATCCAGGTTAAAACAGTTCTGTTTATTTGTGCAACAACTTTTTAATGTCTTGTGATTATTTATGATTTTAATGTCTTGAGTGAATTTGTCTTGTTTGTGTATAAATATATAATCTTCTCTAGCCTTGAACATGTCTGCCGCATTATGGAGGGTAAAATGTGACACTGAAGTTGTACATAAGAAAAACTAAACTTTGTTGTACCAAGGGGAAAGGTTCTGTGGAAACAGAGCTATTTTAAAGTCTATTCTCTGAGACATTTAGCCTCAAGCGGCCAAGTTATTTTGGCGAGTGTATAATATAGAAGATATAAATATTTGACATTTACTGGTCACATTTGGCAGAAACTCAATGTGTGCAAACAGAAATGTGCAACATGTTAAAAAATGTACATGTATATAATGTTTATGTACAATTAAAGTTAAAAAGTGATAGCAGTGCGAGTTTACAGTCCGAGTCCCGGTCATTAAGTGACTTATTGTACAGTCTGACAGCGGTGGGGATGAGCGCTCCTTCTTACACAGAGGCCTAGGTCTTCCACACTGGGTGGTATTTTCAAAATATAAAATAATATGATGTATGACAAACTTGATGGGACAAATAAACTGACAAATTCTGTGTACAAATTTTTTTTCCAGATTAGAATTATAAAAATGGTGCTATATTTGTCTGGAGTCATATAAGAATCCTCTCAGTTGTTTGGAGGCAAAAGCAGGTGCAATGAATTATGTTTATATTAATAACCAAAAACAAATACATAATAATATATTATACAAACACGTGCATCATCATCTCTGGTGCATATTTAAAGGAACAATATGTAAAAATCTGGCCAAAAGTGGTACTGCAGTCACAGATCATATTGTGTAGTCCTCTCCCACTCTCCCTGACTCAGGTTGCCAGATACACACCAAACCCAGCAGCAAACACAGGGAATTATTTTATCAGATGTTTGTCTGTCTCCATTCACATTGCCATGAGGCGTGCTAATGTTGAATGAATGTTTAATTTTTTATTTTTATTTGGACATTTGAGATAGAAAACACAAAACAAAATAAAAGCAATGTAATTATAGATTATGTCCAAAATAGGAGTGGGAAGAATGGATGCTGGAACGTATTTCTTCAGCGTATCAACATCAGGGTTTGCTCCAGAGGATATCACCCTTAAATTTTATTTATTCCCTATGTTTTAGTCAAACATGTATAAGTCCCACATCAAAAAGAGACTAACATTATTTTAATTGGGTACATGTGGTCTTAAATGATTCTTTTTACAATTAAGCTGTAATCTGCAGAAAAACGTCTTCGTCTTTCACCGTTTTTAGAGCAATCTCTCATAGAATGTGATAACATGCAATAAATACAAAAAACTCTGCCCAGAATCGAACCTAGGTTACTGCATCGTGAGTGCGTAGTTTTAACCACTCGACCACCAATTCACGTTGAAAACACCACTCTGAAGAACGGACTCAAACCAGCAAATTTCAATTGTTCAAAGGCATCCCGATACAACTCCTCGTTTTAGTCTTTGTTTTGTCATTAATTATTTGAGAGTCATAACAAGACCTTTTTTAGTTCTGCGGCCACATGTTATTTTACCACTGAGATTAGTGGAGTTCTGACGACCCGGTCACGGACTCACATGACACTTCCTGATTGGCGAAACGGTGGAAAATCAAAACAATAACAACTTTTACGGGTCGTAAAACTAATTTTGATAATCAAATATCTCGGCTGAACTACTGTTTTCAGTTAAAGATGTACTCAAAAAGAGCATGATTTAATAACGCCTTTTGAAATATGGGGCCATTTAATGATGACTTGACACGCAAATATTACATACTGCTACTTTAATCACAATTACTTACTCGTTTTTCGCATAATAAGACTTCTGCACAGGGTCCTCAGTTTGGTCAACACTAGTCCATAGATGTAAGGGTTACTTATGGGTGGAACCATGAGGAAGTAGAGCGACATTATAACTTTAAATAAGTGCGGAAGTTGTGTCAAGTTGAAACGCTGCTGGGTTAACTCAAAGGAGGCCCCTGTGGCGTAGTTCACTACCGAGGCCAGATGTGGAGAGCAGGTGGTGAGAGCTTTGAGTCTGGTCTGCTTCGATCCGGACAGACAGACCTTCAGGATCTGTGCGTAGGACCAGAGGATCCCCATGAGCGGCAGGATCGTGTGGAAGGCCATGGCAAAGAGGCCCTGGATGTTGAATCCTCTGCTTGCACACGACAGCTGCAAGACGGGGTAATTATCACAGTACACTTTGGTGATCACGTTCCCACAGAGCGGCACCTCCAGGGTCTGCTGGATCATCAATGTGTCCACGAAAAACACGTACACCTACAGAATCAAGACAAAAGCAGTGACTTTTGCTCTGGTCATGTGCTTGCTGTAGTGTAAGGGTCGGCATATGGCGCAATAAAGGTCGTATGCCATTCCACAGAGGAGACAATACTCCGCCAGGCCGTACGCGTGGATGCAGAAGATCTGGAGGAAGCAAGCGGGCCTGGAGATAAGCACCGGACCGTCTTTGAGAAGGGAAAGCAGGAGAAGCGGGTAGACTGCGCTGCTGCCGAAGATTTCATTCAAAAATAAAGCAGAGAGAAACATGTACATCGGCTCATGGAGACTGCGGTTCAAGAAGATGACAGAGATCAGGAGAGCGTTGATTAAAAGCGTGATTATATACAGCAGTAAGAGAATGAAGAAGACCAGGTATCGCAGACGCCCCAAGTCCACGTAAGCGGAGAGAAGGAAAGACGTGAAGTTACTAGAATTCAAAAGACTAGAAGGCAAAAAACAGAACAAAATATTACAAGGATATAACAAGAGTCGGCAGAGACTTACACATTTCTCATGGTCCATATTCATTTCCTGCTAATCACTAATAGTAACACAACAGCTCTAAATAAGAAAAGAGTTCAGAACCAAAGAAATACTGTGACTTTGTCAAAAGCTTTAGTAAGTCTACCACAGAAACTAGAACCTCTTAACAGTTTTTGTTTTAGTAAAAGAACCTTCAAAGCCTTAGTGTTAAAGTTACAGGCTAAAGTATTTCATTTGCATTTCAAAAACAGCCATAGATTCCAAGGTCAAAAAAGTCTTTCCAAAAAAGGTTGTCATCAGGTGAACTAATGGAAAGAGTGTAATAGATAAAAGCCACAGCAGACACCTATGGAATAATGACCAGACTTTAGGATCAAAACAGTGATGTAGAGCTAAAAGAAGGAGTTACAGATCATATAACGACAGTCATGAGAAAGTCGGTGGTAGTGGCTGGTTCTCTTCTGTGCAGAGACAACAGGAAGTTTGTTGTCTGAATATACATAAAGACAAGATAATACTACAAAATGTCGGTTTCCAATTGTAAACCGCTTTGTGACTCTGGTCTGTGAAAGGCGGTATATAAATAAAGATTACTTACTTACTTAAATATTAAATGAGGCTAAAAGAGCAAAGCAGGTGTGACACAAGATTAAAACAGCAAAAGTATAAATCACACCAGAAGGCCTGTTAGAGACACGCACTAAGTTTATATTAAGTTTCATTGGATTATTTTGTCAAAAAAGAAACAAAAAACCCCCCCGCTATATTATATATATGCGTTTTTTCCCTATGTGTCTAGACCCACTGCAGCGCATGAATGAATGAATGAATACTAATATCTCAGCGGTGACTCTCATCTGGGTCAAGCGTCTCTGTGAGGAGAGAGGATGTGTATGAGTCAGATTAAGATGAAGAAATCCTTTATTCGTCCCACAGTGGGGAAATTTCAATCCCCATTTCAGTTCATGATTTCACAGAGACTTCTGTGGCACCTGCTGCAGTGTGCTCTGCCCGTGAGCCCGTTCCCATACAAAAAAGCTTTGCCATATCTCTGCCATCGCTGCGTTTATGGCCTTTATGCACAAAACTAATGACGAAATACGTTGTTTTGCCAGAGGTGAATGAGACAAAACAAATAGCCATGCGTAATTACGATGGCTATTTGTAATTTACAGAGATTTACAGTAATTTACATCAGATTTACAGAGAAATAGATGGTCACACATTAAGTAAGTAAGTAAATCAAGTGTATTTGTATAGCGCCTTCACAGAGCAGGATCACAAAGCGCTTCACATTAAAAATAACAAAAACATACAGATGAAAATAATACACACAAGTCAGATTTAAAAACGAAGAAACAGAAGAGGGTCCTCATCAGGAATATTCATGATTTGTGATTTATTTGAAAATGTGCGTGTTTCCAGAGTGTTAGAGTTTTTCTGATGCGCAAATTCAAATTTAGAAACTTGATGCTCAATAAGTTTGTGTAAGCTCTCAGTTGTACAGGGATTAGTCAAAGAAAAGGAAGGTTTCTCACCCATCATCTGTACTTCTTAGCAGGTTTTCCCGACGTTAAAAGGTCGGGTGAGAAACCTTCCTTTGCTTTGATGCTCAATGAAAACGCAACTTATAATATTGCCAGAGTGGGAACATGTTTATTTTTGTCCAAATCTTTAATTTCATGCGTGTTATTTGCGTGTTGAGATGAAAGTTGAGATGGGTGTAAAATGTACACCACCACCAGAGTCGGCGTATATTCTGTGTGTACCATATTCTCACTTCCAGATTGATAAATGGCGAAAAGTGTAATTGTTGTAATCTTGATTTGGCCATACACAAGTTTCATAAATGAGGGCCATTGAAACAAAAAACAAAACCGAAACAAATTAAAGCTGCAAGCGGCGTCAAACGGCCCTTGCCGCATCGCGCAACGGACGCGGCACTGACGCGCCATCTTCCTACAGCCCTGATGGGAGCGACACTGTGTATTTTGAATGCCTATGATCAGTGATTGTGTGTCTTTGATTTTAAATCAATCAATCAATCAACTTTATTTGTATGGCGCCTTTCCAACACAAGGCCACTCAAAGCGCCACACAACCCACATAATATCAGACAAATCAGAAACATCAAAAACTACATATACAAACAATAAATACATTAAAAACAGAATAAAAATTACAAGTAATGAAAAAAACCTTAAAACATTAAAAGCACACACAGGATTAAAATAATAAATAACCACAATGCATTAAAAAAGAGTATGTATCAATAAAATCCTTCAGCCGTATGCACAGCTAAAAAGAACAGTTTTTAACCCTGATTTGAAAATTGCCAGAGTAGATGCTAGCCTCACATCTTCAGGAAGATTGTTCCAGATTTTAGCTGCATAAATCTCAAACGCTGCCTCCCCATGTTTAGTTCTGACTCTTGGAACCAGTAAGAGGCTACCTCCTGTGCTCCTCAGAGTCCGGGCCGGTTCATATGGCACTAACAAGTCGCTTAAGTACTTTGGTGCGAGGCCATGGAGAGACTTGTACACAAGCAGTGCTGCTTTGAAGTCTATTCTCTGAGCCACAGGAAGCCAGTGCAGAGACCTGAGAACTGGACTAATGTGGTCATATTTCCTGGTCCTGGTCAGGACTCGAGCTGCAGCATTTTGGACATACTGCAGTTGTTTTACAGCCTGTTTGGACAGACCTGTGTGCAGGCCATTGCAGTAGTCTAACCTACTGGAGACAAATGCATGGATAAGAATCTCCAGATCTGATTTAGACACTATGTTTCTAATTTTGGCAATGTTTTTCAGATGGTAAAATGCTGCTGATGTTACTGATTTGATATGACTTAAAATTTAAGTCTGAGTCCATTATAACTCCTAGGTTTCTGACCTTGCCTACAGGTTCCAGGGAGAGAGACTGTAGGTGACGAATAACGCTCTCTCTTTGTTTCTGAGGACCAAAGACAATCAATTCTGTTTTGTCTGCGTTTAGCTGAAGGAAGTTATTTTGCATCCAATCACTATTCTGTTGAATACAGTGTATGAGTGAGTCCACTGGTCCATGTTCTCCTGCAGTAAGTGAGACATAAATTTGAGTGTCATCAGCGTAATTGTGGTAGGATACATTGTTGGAGCGTATTACTTGACATAATGGCAGCATGTAAATATTGAACAGAAGAGGCCCCAGAATTGACCCCTGTGGCACTCCGCAGGTCAGAGCCATATGATCCGAGACACAGTTTCCTATCTGAACCAAGTATTTCCTGTCTTCTAGGTAAGACCTAAACCAACTTAGGGCAGTCCCAGTGACACCCACCCAGTGCTCTAGTCTCTGCATGAGGATCTCATGGTCGACTGTGTCGAACGCAGCACTCAGATCCAGCATTACTAAAACTGTGACTTTTCCTGTGTCGGTGTTAAGTCGGATGTCATTTGTAACCTTCACTAGTGCAGTCTCAGTGCTGTGATTGGCTCTAAAGCCGGACTGGAGCGCATCAAAGGAACTATTAGTTACTAAGAATTCTGTAAGTTGTTGGTAAGCAACTTTTTCCAGACTTTTTCCCATAATTTTTTGCCATGGACACATAATGGGGAGTGTTTGTCATCATAATAACAAAGTAAAAATCATGCCATGGGTCTAATTGAGTTTTTGAATCAGGATGGCAAAAAAGACTTATGTTCGCTAATGCTGCAATTTCATGATTTACACTTTCAGTTTACCAAAACCCGAGAGTTGAACAGTCAATTACAATTTTGTGCAAATCGGACTTTGTATGTGCAAACGGTGGTCTTATTTTTGTACAACAGCGCCCCCTACAAATTAATGTTTTTAGTCTTATTCCAAAGAACACCAAAATAATACATTCTATCCCAGAAAAAAAACTTGCGGCAAAATTTGGTGAGTTTAAGTTGTTGTTAAGTGGGTCAAATATGAGATCAAACAACAGAAAACCTAAATACCTGTATTCCCATGTAAACCTTTATTCAGTCTGTAGGGGGCGGTAATGGGCTAATGTTGTCGTTTACACTGTCATGTGGCCTAGGCCCAGGAGTTGAACAACCTACTCAAGTTTAGTGCAAATCAGAGTTTGTAAATGTGCTCCTGTTTGCACATACAATCTGTGAGTGTGTCCATACAGTCTCCATTGGATAACATGGGAACTTCACACCTCTCCATGAAAAAAACCACACTTTGGGAGTCTGTCACGCGCAGACCGTTTAACTAATTAAAATTCTGTGAGGTCATTTTGATGGGACATGTGCTAAGAGGATGTGGAACAATTTTCAGACAAATTAGTGGAACGGCCATGGCTGGTTTGATGTTTGTGCGAGGTGTACTTTTCAGAGATTTAATGATTTTCCCATAGACACAGAATGGGGAGTGTTTGTCGTCGCCACGGCAACAGAGTAAAAAATAAGTCTTGGTGTCATTGACTTTTTGAATCAAGAGGGCGAAACCGAATTAATTTAAAAACATTTTGGAAAAACTTGTTGAGATTAACCCCATGTAAAATGTTGACATAGTCTGTAGGGGGCGCTAATGGGGAAACTTCAATTACTTAACTTCAACATGACCTAGACCCTGGAGTTGAACAATGGATTAAAGTTTTGAAAAAAGAAATGCCACTTTTTGCCGCTCCGCTGCTCAAACAACGTCTAACTGATCAATATTCCCTGAAGTCATTTTACAGTTGGGGCTCGGGCCTAATAAATAAGGATTTTTTTTCCAAAAATGTTTGGGGAAAAACAATATAGGTTTCCATAGTAACCTATACTACAAATGTTTTAAAGCGAGTGAGCGGACAATCGCAACCGTTGGGTTCTCAGTGATTGACCTCACCATCATGAGGTCACCCACCCCCTCCATAGGACCCCATTTATTTCACTGTGTACTACAGCAGGAGAAAAGCCATTCCGTGCCTCCGGCACGGATTTTTCAGTGTTTGGGCACGTGCCGTCTCGTGTAGGTCACAATCTCCGGACGCAGCGACTTATGTGACTTATGACAGTTAAAAACGAGTAATCGAAGGCCAGGCATTACTTGTTGGGAAAGCAATAGGCCCGTACCCCAGTTGGGGCTCGGGACTAAATACAGCTTTTATGGACACTCAAAAACGCTTCACATATCATTATTCATTCAGTTCATACACAATGGTATAAACAACTAGTGTAGCCACATCTGCCCTGGGCCCTACTGACTGATGTGAGGCAACCAGTCTATGCCATCAGCCCCTTCCACCACCACGACCACCAACCATTCACACACACACCAGTCTAATATACCAGACTACCTAATGTGGGTGAAGAGTTTTGCCTAAGGACACAGAAACTTTGGCACTTTACAGCCGCAGACACTCCACGGTGCTCCCAGAGAGATCTCCCATCACAGTACTAACCAGGCCCTGCCCTAATTAGCTTCAGAGGGTTGATTTGATCTGGCTTTCACCTGCAGGTATGGCCATGACGTTGTGTGTTACCTTTTCGACATACAGTATTTGATCTGCAGAGAGAGCTTATAAATGTGGTTTATTGGACATGTGGGTGGGTTGCTAAAGTGTCAATACTAACTCATAAATTTGAAGTACATTTAGTTATTTTGATCATTACAAAAAAAGATTTAAATCAGATTATTTTCCTGAAAGATGTCTCTAAGTAACAGGCAACTGTGAAGTGAAAGCCAAAGATAAAACATGAGATTTCAGTGACTGATGACTGTGTCTTGGTAGGTTTGCAGTTGTGCCAAATGCTTTCCATTCATGTATCCATGGTCAGATAAACACTGATCATTATTTGTGATTTAATTTATTATTATGGCCCGGGAGACATATTTTATAAATTGGTTCTAATCTACTCTTTTTTATTTGATTTTCGAGTCCTGGATCTACATCTGTCTGTTCCTGGGAGTGGACCCCTCTCTCAGTGAGGGCCTCCCAGAGGTTTCTCACTTTTTCCAACTGGTTTTCCAGTTGTTCCTCCCCGATGCAGGAGGATCTAAGGACAGTGTTCAGCCCGTTCCCTAAGGACCAAAGGCTCCTTTGTCCATCCATCCATTTTCTTCCCCTTAATCCATGTCTGGGTCGGGGGGTGGCAGTCAGAGCTGCACCCAGTCACAGAGCACCAGGCTGATGTCTCTAAGTGTTTGTTATTGCATTTCCTGTGCTCTGTGTTTGATTCTTTGATCTGTTGGTGGTGAATCGACAGCTTTGTAAGCTCCTCCGAGATGAACTACTGTGTGATTTAGGGATAAACATAAATACATTGAATTGGAGGAGTTCTCACAGAACTTGAAGCAGCCTGTTTTCAAATGTTTTTGTAAATTGATTTTATTTCTTATACAGCTTATGAATCAATGAAGAATTTTGACTGAAATTTTCCATTTATTGAGTTTTGTGAGATGTTGTTTAAGTGTTTAGACCAGTGTGTATATAGTGTAAGGCTAGCACCACCTGTACCACTTGTATTTTCATGTGAGCACATTCTGACTGAGCCTTAAAAGTAGATTTGACATCGGGACAAAGCAGAATGATCTTGTTTTAAAAAGTACAATAAATGTGTCCCTTGGAATTATAAAATAAAGCAGCAGTTCTTAAAAAAGACTTAATGTCTTCGTCCCATTGGAGAATCCTGTGTTAAGGCAGTCAGAATGAACTCAGATAAGATTTTAAATTAAAAATATATTAATGGCAAAATATATCTCTCAAAACAGCTTAATCTACTTTTATTATTTATTTCGATCAAAACTGTATGAAGGAGAATTGCTTGCTTATTACCAGGGAGAGACCAGAGGGAGACCAGAAATAGACCAGGGAGAGACCAGAGAGAGACCAGAGAGAGACCAGAGAGAGACCAGGGAGAGACCAGAGCGAGACCAGAGATAGACCAGGGAGAGACCAGAGACAGACCAGAGAGAGAGACCAGAGAGAGACCAGAGATAGACCAGAGAGAGACCATGGAGAGACCAGAGATAGACCAGAGAGAGACCATGGAGAGACCAGGGAGAGACCAGTGAGAGAGACCAGAAAGAGACCAGTGAGTAAGTAATCTGTATTTACGTAGCAAATTTTTACAGACCAAGGTCAACCAAAGCGCTTTACAATGTTCAAAGAGAGGCCTGAGAGAGACCAGAGAGAGACCACAGAGAGAGACCAGAGAGAGACCAGAAAGCGAGACCACAGACCAAGACCAGAGAGAAACAACAGAGAGAGAGACCAGAGAGTCCACAAAGAGAGACTGTTGCAGCTTTCACCTTCCAATGACCAGCACCAAACACACTCTGTCAGTCCATCCCAACCATGACTTTATTCATAGACAGTACATCTTTACACGCTTGTCTGACTTTGGACAGGTTCAGGCCGTACATGAGTGGGTTAAACAGCGGCTGACACATGAGATGGTACAAGGCCAGGACTATTCTCAACGTCGGTGGCCAGTGGCTTATATCAAACCGGGTCGAAAGAATTAGAAAGAAACCCCCGCATGCTCCGTTAGCAAGAGAGCACAGGTGCGGGGTGCAGGTGCTAACCGCCTTCTGTCGCGTCTGTTTGGATCCGTTGAAACACACTTTGAATATGTGTATGTAGGTGAAAATGATGATGCAAATGGGGAGTATCACGGTGACGCTAGCAGCCACGAGTTCGTACAAGTTGTTGAGGGTGGTGTCGAAGCAGGAGAGTTTGATGATGCTGTAATTATCGCAGTGGACGGCGTCGATGATGCTCCCACAAAGAGTCAAAGACGAGGTGAGGATAACCGTGATGAAAACAGCTACAAAGGGAGGCAGCCAGATCAAAACAACAAGAAAAGTGACCTTCCTGGAGTTCATGCGGGTGTTGTACTGCAGGGGAAAGCAGATGGCCACGTAACGGTCGTACGAAATCACAGTTAGGTTTGTGAACGCCACGGAAGCGTACGTGAAAAGGGTGAAGATTTGGACCATGCAGAAAGAATGAGAGGCCGTGTGGACGTCTTGAGGGAGTTGGGATAATAGGAACGGGAACAAGGCAGAGCTGCCGTAGAGTTCGTTGATGAATAAACTGCAGAGGAAAATGTACATTGGCTCGTGAAGAGTTCTGTTCAAGCATACGGTGAAGACGAGAAGTAGGTTGGAGAACACGATGAGGACGTAAACTGACAAAACAAGGGTGAAATACAGCCATCGCAGAGGCCCGGTGTCGAAGTAGGCTCCCAGGGTGAAAGACGAAACCTGGCTGTGGTTAAAAGTCATTGTTCTCTTGTTGACAAAGGCCTAACCAACACACAAAAGCATACACTGGGAAATCACCCCAAACCTAATCCAAGCAGCCGTTTCCTGGAGTTGACACATGCAAAGTAATAGGAGACATAGAAAGACATTATTCAAACCTGAAAATATTCCACTGATCTAAGAAATGTGTTTAAAAATGATCAAGTAAAAACATCTCTCAATGCAGCCATATCACACACACACACATACAAACGAAACTGCATTGTTCTCAAGCTTTAGAAATGATCGTTAGTTTAAGAACAGAGCAGAGACAAACGATTACAAAGTTATGGTGGAGCTTGAGCAGAAGCGAGAGGTGTGGAGGGGAGAGAACACAGACACCGGCTTTTATCTGTTCTAGTCCCTGTTTGTTACACAGGGTCAGCTGATGTAATGTTGTCATGGAAACACAGCAACAGAAGTAAATCCCATCATAAATTAATTTTAATAACTTTTGTCCAACTCTAAAGCCTGTCAAAGGTACATTATTAGAAATTTGATTGTACTTATTGTTTTTTTTTGTGTTTTTTAAAATATTTTATTTCTATTTTTTTCTATTTTATTTTATTTTATTTTACCTGTTGTTCACCAAAAGTGAACAACAAAGGTGGTCCCGGGATTTCTTTGAGTTATCAGAAACTGGATTATTCATTTAATGTTCAGGACGTGTGTTTTATCTTTGAAGGAAGTTTAGTTTTGAGATGATTGACAGAGCCACAAAAATAATGGGTTATTCATTTTATCGTCAAATAAAATAGGGTCCACTGTGTTAGGTCTTGGTTCAATAGTTTATGTGCATCATTTGGGGCGACAGTAGCTCAGTTGGTAGAGCATTAGACTTTGGGCCTGAAGGTTGTGGGTTTGAGCCCACCATAAGACCTACTTCATGACTCCCACTGATGACTGCTGTCGTTGTGTCCTTGGGCAAGACACTTAACCCCACTTTGCCCAAAGCCCCAACTGAAAGATCTCAGCTCCTGTAGACTCACCACCTGCAGGAGGATCAGTGAGGAGCTGGTGCTCTGTGGACTGGGTGCAGCTCTGACTGCCACCCCCCTGACCCAGAAATGGATTAAGGGGAAGAAAATGGATGGATAGATGGATGAACCAGTCTGGCCCTCGGCTTGCAGCAAAGTTGTTTCTTTGGCCCTGATGTATTTGACTTTGACTTCCCTGTTCTCAGTCGTCCAGGAGTGGATGGAATTTACTAGTACAAAAAGTCTAAAAAAACGCTCTATAAAAATAAATATGACTTACTGCAATATTTGAACAGGGTAAATGAGATTACAATGTCATGAGACAGGACTTTAACAATGGTTAGCCAAGCCCAAATCACGACCGGTTTGACATTTCAAGGCAGGGCAGGACCTGGTTGGTACTGGGATGGGAGACCTCTGGGAACACCAGGTGCCACAGTGGGGCAGCTGCGGTTGTGTCCTTCGGCAAGACACTTCACCCACATTAGAATGAGTCTGGTGTGTATGAACAGAGGTGGTCGGAGGCCGATAGCACAAACTGAGAGCTTTTCTTCAATGAATGAATGTCTTTGTGAGTCCAAACGAGCGCTGTATAAAACCAATGCATTATTTTACCTGTGTTTTACTGATTGTCGTGTATGGCTCTCTGATTACCCAGGGGATTTCTGAGTTGGAGGTGGTTTCTGGAGGTGGTTCCTGATGCGTCTTTAAAACACCAACAACACAAAGGATTCTGGGCAGAGCTTTACTGTATCTGCGTCCTCCAGGTCAATAGTGAGAGTCAGCAGCTGAAAAACCACATTGTAAAGTCATAGTTTTCATTAAATCCTTTGTTTGGTATTGTAGGTTTTAAACTTAAAGGTTTTTTTTATTGAACAATAGTTTGAGTAAATGTCTTGTTTGGAATTGCAACTGTTCTGGAGGTATGTATCTCCTTCTCCAGTTAGTGATATTTGACCAGTTTTACAGATTTGCTTATGTGACCTGGAATATTCCCCTTTTCATAACAACAATAACTCAATAGATCAGTTAATGCTGTAAATGGGAGAAAATGTCTAGAATATTATGGAAAAAAGTTTCATATAGAAAACCCCAAATCCCAAGTCATTTTAAAACACATAGAAATTATTATCATTAATTTGTTTTTTAATGTGAACGAGGAAATGTATCCATGAGGTTTTGGATGAAATTATTGTGTTTAAGACGTAAGTTAACATTTTTTACATGTTATCTGTGGTGTGCTTGTAAGTAACGCTGATCTGAGGTTCAGAAAAAGGCCTAAAAGTACAACAAAAAAACTGCATCTTATTTTACATTGCCTTCTATACTAATGTGAGGTAATGAGGTACAACTATAGGATAGAATTCATGATTGCATGTAGGTCTCTCGGTCTCTTTTGACAAGTTATCAATTCAATTCAATGTCATTTTGTATAGCCTTAAGTCACAACAGAACAGCTCTTTACAAAGCTGTCGATTCGCCAAAACACAACATCTAAGAATCAAATAGTTAAAACACAGGAAATGCAAGTGATAACAAACACATAGAGCCATTGGTCCATAAGAGGCACAGACCAGTGTCCATGAATGTTGTTGAATATGGATCATGACCACAGTCCTTAGACCCGTCTTATTCATTTGACCCAAAGTGATGCTGCTTGAGAACTTCTTCCTTGAGAGTGAGTTAGCCCTGACTGAGTAATAACACACCTTCAAGGCAAAATTCAACATGGATCTACTAATATCTACTTGGTCCAGTGATAGTTTAGAGGTGATTGAACTATAGTAGTATTAGTTTTATGCTTCTCAGGGTTTTCTTGTGTAGATTTCTGAGAAAAACGCTGAATTTTAAGACAAAATACTGTCATTTGGATTGATCTATAAAACTTAATATTGGCCATACAGTACCATCTCAGGCTCTTCAACACTGGCTCCTATAACATTTTCCCTTGTTATTTTCTATTTGTGTAATTTGGAATAATCAGTTTATTTACCGTCTAATCAGTTTATTTTCCAGTTGCAGTAAAGATAACATAAGATAAACCTTTATCAGTCTCACTGTGGAGAAATTTCAGTGTCATCGTTGCGCACATTACAGCAGAGAGAGGAATAAGAGCACTCAGATTGCACACATCAAATAAGTCTATTATTTAAGATAATAGACAATAAAATTAAGATTAAAATAAAATAAAATAGGAAACTCGGGGGCTATAATTGCATTTGGTTCAGAAGTATTTACAGATGTCTAAATTATACATTAGCCGCTGAGAATATGAGAATATGAATGAACATCAGAAATAATATCATCAGGTAAAGTGACGGTGAAAGGCAGAAATATCAGATATGTAATAATGCAGTAACACTAATAACAGGTAAAGTGACTAGTGACAAAGTTACGAGTGAATTATCAGTGACATTTGTACAGACTCAGCACCACATTGGAAAACATTTGCCAACGTTTTCCCCCAGTGTGCACCAGACAAGTACATACTGCATATATAAAACAAGCTAAAAAAGGTACAAGAAGCAAATGTCTCTATGAATCCAATCAACCAAAACAGTGCAAGATCAATTAATTGCTTTGAAGAGGATTTGTAATAACATGACACTAGCTATTGTCTCATCTCTAGCTACCAACCCAAGGTAACATTTTTCCATAACAGGTTTTGTGGTTATAGATTGGTTCAAACTCACTAAGATTTTGTTAGTATTGGAGAAACATGAGTAAAAAAGTATGTTTTAAAGTTTCACTGTTTATGTTATCAGTGCAATGGCTCACTCTGGACTTTTAACATAGAAAAAAAGCTTGGTGTACAGCTGATTTTAACTTAAACAAATACAAAGAAACATGGATTGTTTTTATGGATAGCATTCTGCATAAAACACAAGAAGCTGATTTTTAACTGGTCCTGGACTTTACCCCATGCAAAGGAGGTGTGTATCTCATTCACGCTGGTCCTATAAGTGATTTTGATTTTGAACTTGTGTATTTTTTAATGAATAATGGTTAACTCCAGTCAGATTTCCCATATGACTTTGGGAGCTTGGGACATTGGGCCTTTGCGATGGTTCTACTTTACCATCGTTCTGTCTCTGTATGTTCTGATAGTTTTGTCCAACCTGCTGCTAATCTTTGTCATATGTCTGAACAGAACTTTGCATGAACCGATGTATATGTTTCTCTGTAGCTTGTTTGTGAACGACCTCTATGGCAGCACCGCCTTGTTCCCGTTTCTCTTGACTCAGATCTCGTCGGACTCTCACTCTGTACCCGTCCATTTCTGCTTCTTACAGATATTTTGCATTTACCACTATGCGAATACTGAGTTTCTGACGCTAGTTGCCATGTCCTATGACCGTTACTTAGCTATCTGCTTCCCACTTCAGTACAACAACAAAATGAACTCAACCAAAGTCTCTCTTCTGATTTTTCTCACCTGGTTTGTCACATTTGTGGGAATTTCCATCTTGACGTCTTTGAGCGCGTCTTTAGAACTATGTGGGAATGTAATAGACAAGATTTTTTGCGGGAACTACTCCATTGTCAGACTCGCTTGCTACAGTACCAACGTCAACAACATATTTGGGTTGATCTACACGGTTTTGTCTGTGGTTCCCACCCTGAGTCTCATAATGTTCACATATGTACGCATCCTACAAGTCTGTTTTAATGGATCTATAGAAACAAGACGCAAAGCTCTAAGCACCTGCGCCCCTCATCTTCTGTCTGTGCTGAACTTCTCATTTGGATGTTCGTTCCAGATCGTTCAGAGCAGGTTTGACGTGAGTGTTACGGGAAATCGCCTGGTGGATATTCTCCTGTCGCTTTACTTTCTGACAGTTCAGCCGTTGTTTAATCCACTGATGTATGGACTAAAAATGTCAACAATCAGAGACCTGTGCAAGAGATTGTTGAGTGGAAGATAGATTAAAGAGCATGACTGGGATCAGTCTGGGTTATTCTCCACGCTGACCTGTAGAGGGTGCTGTCCCCAGCAGGGCAGGCTCACGTCGTCTTTTTGGGCTGAGCCAGCAGACGCTCGTTTACGAGCTCCTAGGCTTGGCTCCAGGGTGGGGCCCCGGCTGCACCAGAGTGGTGATGTCACGATTCTTCTTGTTCTGAGATCCATGGTTGGTCTTGAACCATGCTTTGTCTGAAGCCCAGACTTTACCCCATGCTAAGGAGGTGCCCCAGTATTATGTCTAATGCTGGGGCATGAATCCATTGTTTGGAAGGTTTTCTCTGCTGATGGACCCCTGCTCCAGAAACCCTACAAAGCACTTGATCCTGGAGCACAGACACAACTGTGATCAAATGTGGAGGCACCAAGCTGCCCACTCCCACAAACTTTTTTAGCTCATAAAAAATGGCATGATGCAGCTTTAACGTATGATAAGTTTGTATCTTTTGCTGACACTAAAAGCCTGCAGGACCATCTGAAGTATATGTACCTAAAGACCAAATAAACCTTCAGAGGCAATCATGATTGTGTGATCATTGATAAAGTATACAATCTTATACCACAGTGATAATTTACAGCCATAGTGAGACATAGCAGTAGCTGAAGCATTAATGGATATGGCTTAATAAGACTTTTGCATATAGTAGACGGGGTGTGGGTGTATTGAGGAGTCTTAGATTGTGCGAGATTTACTGTGTCAGGGAGGGAGATAGTGACTAGGGTCTATGGGGGGGTGGGAGGTGGTGCGGTGACAGTGACAGGGCAGACTGGGCGTCAGGGATCAATGGGAGGAGAATCACATAGCACACACAGGGGAACAGAATAGTGTGGTAGGGGATAGGAGAGGGAGGGGGAGAAAGGTGGATATTGAGAGAGAGTGTTCATCGTATGAGATGAGGGGGGGGGACTGGGGAGTTACGGGTGGGGGGGGATAGCACACGGGGGTCAGACAGAGAGAAAGTCGAAGCAGGAGGCAGTCAGAGAGACAAGAGCGGGGAGTCGGAGGGGATGAGGCGTGGGACATAGACAAGAGGGGGGGACTGGGTCTTATGGGGTAGATGTTGTGTATGGTAGATAGTGTGAGAAGATATTATGAGAGATGGCACACACAGATAGTAAAGGATAGAAATTAGCATATGGGAGGGACACACATCACAGAGTGCGTACTGAATGGCGACACGTGGGGGATACATAGGGTGGACGGCATGGTCGACACATTATGCTGGGTGCATTCACAAATATACTTAAGGAATGGGATTTGAGTGAACTGAGGAAGCTGATTCAAGAGTAGGTGGGGTGGAGGAGAGGCTACAGGCAACTGGGAGGGGGGGGGGCGGGGATGGATGAGACAAAGTGGGGTGGGTATTGATGGAGGGAGAGATGAGATCGGGGTGATGATGGACTGTAGTATGGACGCTGAGGGTGACATGACAGACTTAAGGCAGGGTCGTGACGTGGGGAGAGCGTGTCGTATTGGGGTGGGGGTGGTGGGATAATGGAGGGCGCACAGTACAATCGAGAGTGGTATTAGAGAGATGGGGGGCATCAGCCTGTATGGTGTGTGGAGTTTTATGTGTGACAGACTGGGTATAGGGTGGGTGAGCGGGATGCAGAAGGTGGTGCAACAGGTGAGGACTGGACATATACGGTTACAATGTGGGTGGACACAAAGGATGGGGGAGATGCAGGGGCTTATGTGGGGTGAAGTTGTGCGGGCAGTACAGAACATGGGGTAGCATGTATTAACACTGCGTACAGGAAGGAGGCGATATGCACTGCTGGAGGGAGTGACAAGAAGGGGTAGGGAGTATAGAGAACCTGACATGAAGTAGGGTAGAACACGTTGGTGATCGAGTGGGCATTATATGGACACACAGGACGGGTCACACAAAGACTTATGGGGAACACACGCGGGAGGTAGAAGGGCAGGTATACTGATACATAGGCGTCACGAGGGGAGCACCATACGAGGTGTGTTTACAGATTCGGCAAGGTGTGGGTTGGATAATAATCATGGATACTGGAGCTTGGTTACGGAAGGGACAGTTGGGTGCAGGGCGAGGTGTAGGGGTAGATGCGTGTGCCACAGCACAGAGGGTGGGACTGGGGGGGGGTGGAGGAGGTCAGCAATAGACTGGACAGGTGGGTGGGGGGGTAAGTAATATAGACACATAACGATCACTAGATGGGGGAGGAACTTACCCAATAAAAATAGAGAACGGGGGGGTCACCACAATTTGGTGAGACTATGACGGAGTGGGGGTGGATTAACTAGGATAAGAGGTAGGTCAGAAGACAGATATGATGGGGATGAGGGGGGCGAAGGGGAAGGAGACAGAAGGTTATTGGATCTTGTATTCAAGGAGAGGAACACAGCGGTAAAGGGGGAATGGACACGTATGGGGAAGGTGCACTGGTGACAGACTGGGGTGCTAGGGTGGGGTGATTATACGATACGCACAGGCTAGTTGATGACACAGGAGACACGTTCGTATGGAGCAGTGTGTCTTGTGGGTATCGACTGTGTTCAGCTAATGAGGGGTAGTCATGGGGAGAGTTATATCTAGGAATATCAGAGGGGTAGTGAATGCAGCAGTGTGGGCATTCGTGGGGACATAGGAAGACAGTGTCGGGTTGAAGGACGAGGAGGGGTATATTAGGAGCAGGGGGGGGGGTCGTAGAGGTCAGTATGAGTGGTGATCTACAGTATATGGGTGATTCATTGAACGACATGGAAGTTGGAGAATGCGGGAGGAGGGGAGACTGTGGGGTAGTCTAAGGAGTGGGGGGGATAGGATAGGTTACACTGTTGAAGAGGCTCGTGGTGATGGTGTCTAAGGGATCGGATTCACATGGAGAGTAGGAAGCCACAGTGGTAGAGACAGATATTCAGAGGACCTGACTCATTGATGGGCGGCGTGGGACATGTGGTTGACAGTGTGTCACAGTGGGGGGGGGGTCACAGAATATCACAACAATTAGAGCTGAAATGGTGGGGGGGGGGGATAGATGTACTGAGAGGTCCGGGATCATCTGGACAACAAATGTTGGGTCTATTATCTTACGAGTGAGAATGGAGGGATACATAGGATATAGGGCTGTGGGGGGAATCTAACTAATGGCAGTTGGTGTGACTCTAGAGGACTACACAAGGGGTGTGGTGATTAGGGGGAAGAGAGTGAAGATGCAAGGTGGATATCGGTGAGCAAGGGTGTATCATCTAATAGTAGGGATAAGAGGGAATGGGAACACATGGAGGAGTGGGGTGTCGGATCAGTTAGTGTGAAGAGCAAGAAACAGGTGATATATCGTGAGGGGAAAAGAGTGACTGACGGAAGCAAATCAGGGACAAAGGGGGATAGGACATGGTGAAACAGTGTGGGGGTTGGGGGCTGACACACAGAGGCTAGAGTGAATGTTCATGATTAAATCTAGGGAATCATGGGGGACTAGGGGAGGTAGAAAATGGAATTTTCGGGGGTATTCATCAGCATGGACCAACAGAGTTTCTTTGCGGATATGCAGAGAAATAGTGATTAGTGACAAATGAGAGACATGTGATGGGTGGGGTGCAGACAGAAGTATGGGGCAGATATAGAACAGGTTAAAGTAGGGGGGGGGTACACATTAGGGTGGGTGGACGGCGGGCAATCTGGGTTCTGAAATAGTAGTCGTGGGGAGATGAGGTGGGAAGGGAAATACGTAGATTTGTTAGGTCGTGGTGTCGCATCACTACAAAAGCACATGGCAGGTGGCAAACGAGATTTCTAGAGACAGGTATCAATTGACTGGAGAGAGGTGTTGCTCATGGAAGGGAGGGACAGCATCACACTGGTGAGGGATAAGGTTTGCATAACTACACAGCACTAGGCAATGCAGAGCGAATCATTGGAGGACAGCGAACGGAGACGCGGGGTGGGGGGTGAGCAGGAAAGACAGGTCGTCGTGCACATTGGGGGTGAAGTAAGATACAGAGTGGGTGATGGTGAGAGGAGTCACACATATAGGAGGGGGGCAATGACAGTTGAATCGGGTAGGTGAGAAGAGGAACTGGCGGGCAGTTGGGGGGCGGCGGGAAGTTGTGCATATGATCGCACTGTGAGATGGTACGAGCATGCACAGTAGGGATACAGACACAGACGCACACGAATAGTTACTCACATACACGGATTTTCTGTCAGTACTCATGGAGGGTAGATAGAGAGATTGTCTAGGATTGAGAGTACATGGTATAGTCTCAGATGAGTAGGTGAGAGGATGGGGTATGTGGTTATAGTGTATCGTATAAGGGAGTCTCTGAGGGGTTCGAGTGTATGGGTTTGGGGTGTAGAACACTAACATATTCTAATGGTATGGGGGATGCGCACGTGCGGTGATATATTTAACAGATGGCAATAGTCAGTGGGGCGAGACTACTGGACACAGGGGTGCGATCACTGAGGTTGCATATACAATTAGATGGGGTATAAACATGACGTTTACATGGGGGTAGCAGGCAGGGGGCTGGATATCTTCACGATAGCGTGGAGATCATGGATATCACACACAAAGGACTGGTCCCTGGGGATTAGAGAGATTGTATGCTGTGAGACACTCAGGGGGGCGTAACGGGATGCGGACATGAGGTGACACAATTCGTCACTTGCGAGTCTGTGATGTTGAGAGTGATTAGGATCGTCTGTTCATAGCGCTGGGTGGAGGTATAAAAGTGCAAGGAACTATACAGATAGATTAAGTATTGAGGAATACTTGAGTGTAAAGGGGGGGGGGACAATAGAGTGATCAAGAGTGTGATCATGATGGTGATTAAGTGGGTGGTGTCTGCGTTGACTAAGGGATAGGTGTGTTGGGGGGCTCGGGTGATTCACACACAGGTGGGAGGTGGTGATGGGCGCACTGCGATGGGGGGATTGGCAGTGGGTGATTACAGTCTGGCGGAGGGATAATCGTCGAGGGGTGGACATGGGAGTAGGCTGTGGGACACATGAGAGACTAAGGAAGTTAAGCACTGGTAGGCAGTATGTGGTGGGGCACAGTGATGGAATACTGAGTTAGCGCAACGACACATTACACAGACACATGTGCGGCACACACTAGCGTATGACGACGGTGCTGCTCAGACATAACAAGTGAGAGAGGGACAACAGGGAGAGTGGTGTGACGTGGGAGATAGGACGTGGGGTATTCACACAGAGGGTTGTGAAGAGCATATACGTATCGAGAGTGATATTCATGTAGAGGTTGTTGCAGGGAGTTGAACATGTGACGGAGTGATAGAGGCAGTGTTTAAGTTATGTTATGGCGTTCAGGTTGGGGTAGACATGTGAGTATTGGAGGTAGGGGAGGAGGAGAGGGGGGGTGGGATAGAGGGGTAAAGAGTGCACACTGGAGTGATATTTTTACACATGAGGATCTTTTAGCAGTAGATTGATACGGAGGTGTATTTAGATAGAATTAGGTATACATAAGAGTTATAGGCAACCACTTATTTGAGTGAGATAGGAAAGCATAGATAGAGCCATTGATGTGGACGGCGGGGGGTGCCGACTACACAGAGACATCTTTGGGGGAAGAGTGTGTGGTTCTTGTGATGGGCGATGGGAGACATGGTGGTATCTTTTATAGATAAAGATTCATAACAAGGGGGACACACTGTGCGGAAAGGGATTACAGGAGTGGAGACGAACGGGAGGTTAGGGTGAGAGTGGGGTACAGTGAGTCAACACACAGCACGAGAGTTGAGCGTGATCTTGCAAGAGTGTGCGGAGTGCGCGATGAGAAGTGAAGAACGAGTCATGATTTCGAGGGGGGTAGAGGGGTGATTATAGACGCAAGGCGTATTATTAGTACTGTTTGTCAGGGGATAGCAGGGGTGTGGGGGGGGGGGGAGGAAGCGGACTGCTATAAATTTTCATGGACTGGTAAGTGATAGTGACCTAGAAGTGTTGCTATTGTGATGGACGATGTAGAGATATATAAGCGAGAGGAGGGGAGGGTCTATCGTGCCACACAGCTATTTGGGGACATATAAGGAAGTGGGGGAGGACACTACAGGTGAGGATGAGAGGATGTGCTAGCGGAGGAGATGGGTAAGAGTAGATGAAGAGAGTGGAGTTAGAGTGCGGGGTTTTTAGGGATCAATATGGATTAGCAATTGTGGGGGTTATCACTGAGTGACACAACAGATAGGTGGAACTGTCAGACAAGAGGTGGGTCTGATGTGATGCTGAGCGGATGAATTGTGGAGCCGTCTGATGTATGATTGGGAGGCAGTGCACAGGGGTTGGTCTGATGAGAGGGTATGTGTGGAGTGATATTTATTAAAAGAGCATAAAGCTGATTTTTAGGGAGGCTCAGAGTGGTGGGGAATGTTGGTGTTTGTGGCGTTAGACGAGGTGAGGGCGGTGGAAAGGCTTGTCAATTGAGAGTTAGAGATTGTGAGCGCGCGTTGTCCATGTCAAAGTATAGGGAAAGGGAGCGTTATTTTTTAGATTTTAGCTCCTTAGACACAGGTGGAGGTGACACGAGAGATTAGTGATTGCATCATCAGTATGCACAGACAATACAGATAAGTGATCTGATATGAATAGTGGCACGGAGGGTTGTTGGGGGGGGGATGGGCAGGCTTGTTGGGTGGGGGGGGGGGGGGGGGGGGTAAGTACGTTTGGTGATGTCTGGGGAACGTGGGTGTAGTGGGGGGACTGAGAGGCTGGAGAGGAGACGCGCTATTCTAGGGACTAGGAGTGAGGGGTGACTGCAGGAAGTGAAAGGGACAAGCTAGGGGACATGTGCTGGAGTGGGGGAGGGGAGCGAGAATCGATGAGTCCATTAGAGGGGCAGCGGCTGGCACTAATATGTGCGGATGGATTGGAGGAACGCAGAGACGGCAGGGATATTGAGTGTGGGAGGTATATTGAGTAGGGGGTGTGTAGTGGGGAACAAATTTGTGGTTGATCAACAGTCCTAGTAAGAGGGAGAGACTTGATGTATCAGCAGACAAGGGGGATATCAGGGAATCGGGATCAAGGGTGGAACAGGGTCATGGGTCTGTACAGTTGTGGGGTGCAGAGAAGGTCACTTTGTTCTTACACAAAGATTAGATCAGCGGATACAGCGAGATGACTGTAAAATACAAGAGTAGGGGCGACAGAGAAAGAATTATATAAAAGGTGAGAGTAGGGGCGGAGCTGTGAACATTGGGAGAGATTATGGGCGAAGAAGAACTATTGGGGAGAAGTACAAGCGAGTGAGGGATGGGGGAGATGAACACATTGGAACACTAGGAATTCTGGAGCGATAAGTTGCGGATGCGGTGGAATGCAATATAGAACAGAAGGCGTGTTTGGGGGGATTTCTTTTGATCTGTATGACCGAGTCGGACACATAAGGGACCACATCTCTCTTTATAGATTGGGACTAACAGGGCGTATTACGAGAAATCGGAACTCGGGGAGCGGTGAGGGGTGTGACACAATGGTGCTAGGTTGGGAAAACACAGCAAGGGGGGGATAATAACATTCTATCAAGTGATGATAGACAACTCCTGGGCGAGCGCGCGCAGCAGGAGGCGATACATAAGGGCGAGGGGACATTTTCTAACGGGTGGATCGCGTGTATTGAGGAGCTTAGTGGTGTAGAACATTAGTATCTATCTCTTCGTAGATGCTGGGCGGAAGGTGGTGAGAGAAATGGGGGTACATAGGGAGGGAGGATTTACAGAATATAGCTGGTGTCACTGTACATAATTATATTGTTGGCGGCGAGAGACTGGACGGAGGGATTATACTCAATGATTTAGGTGTGGTGGTAGGGGTGGAGAGATTGGGGTTTCTCTGTGTTTATAGAAGATTACATTGGGGATGGGCTACATCGTATCAATGTGTGTGGGGGAAGGGGGAGAGTCTCAGAGGTCTCAAGTAAGTGATTGGATACACAAATGTAGAGTGTTGATGTGTAGGTGGGGGGGTTATGTGAGTATAGGAAGTGTATAGGAGGAGGGACAGTTCTACAGGAACATCTAGGATCGGTAGGACGTATGTCAGTGGATATAAGGGTCTACATAGGGATACATGGGGGGAGGGGGAGGAGATACATATGAGCAACTAGACTGACACAGGACAAAAGTGATAGTGGACTTGTAGGCATGCACAGAGAAGTATGATGGGCAGAACGTGTAGGTCGGAAAGATTGTTCGCGTGGATTGATTGTGAGTCACATGTACTATGTATAGAGACGAACATAGGGCGGAGGGAGAGTGGGGGCAACTCGCACTTGTCTCTGGTGTAGATAGAGAGGCAATGTGGCATTATGGGATTCGGATAGCAGGGTTACACAGACGAGAGGGGTGGGGTCTATCTGCGCTCTGTGGGGGCTTGGAGCTATTCGGTCACTGGATGAGGCATTTACATAGGGTGATAATTAGGGGGGGGTGTCTATCATCGAACACAGGGGTTGAGGGTGGAGACGTGGGGAGGGCTGCGGCAACATCTGCACAGAACACTGTCAGAGGTCAGGAGTTAGTCGAATGGGTGATAGAAGAGGCATGTGGGGGAGGGGGCCTATAGTATGGGGGGAGAGTAGTGGGTAGGGGCGGAGGGGCGGGGGGTGTATGCGTGTAGTATAAACATATCTATTTGTTTGACCTATAGTAGTGTATCACTCGAAGGGGATATGTATGGGGGGGTGGGAGCTATGGGTAGATGTGAATGTAAGGGAATGCGCAGGATTCTGGCAGGGGGGAGTGAGGAGTGAACAGATTCAGAGGGTGACATCACGACAAGTCTAACTGTGAGTGCACAGGGGGGTGGGGAAAGGGAAGTTGAATATGACACACTTATGGACTAGTCTCGGAGGGACGGGGACACAGGAGAAGAGTAGATGGTGTTTTATTACAGAGACATGGATTTGACATTCGGGCGCTGAGGTTGATCTTGACTGTGATATATGTCAGAGGGGACGGAGCAACGACTATAGTTCTAAGTCTGGTACAGTGTGTTAGTCTAGGGAACCGAGGAGCTTTGATAGCTCGGGGGGCAAGAGCTTCATGCAACAGGTCGTACAGCTTTGGTCTAGGAGAGTGTAAGCAGGAGCTCGCTAGATATGGGATTGTGGTGACATGTGAGACTGATAGGAGGGAGCAAGGGGGGTGAACAGTTTCTACGGCGGTAATAGAGATCCCAGCTACGATCAGTGCGTCTATTTAGGGTACGGAGTATAAGATTTTTGATATGTGGTTTGGTATGTGGTCTCATAATAAGGCGTGGGAGTATTTGGAGGCGGTGTGAGATGGGCGCGTCAACTATGACATGTGGTTCGGTATCTATTAGCATTGAGTTCATTTAACCACAACACTCGATGAGTCTGGTCTAGCGAGAGCGGGGTGGGAGGGAGGGGGGAGGTAACTGGGGGGTGTCTACACATTTAGGGATTGACTGTCATGGAACACACAAGGGGGGGAACAGGGAGTGACAGGAGATGGCGGGGGGACCAGGGCGGGAATGGACTTGAGGAGGACACAGGGGGTGATGTTTGAGAGCGTAATATGAGTTATCAGACGATCGTGGGTGAGGACGCACACAACATGGGCTGGCGGGAGGACTGGGGATGGAGTGCGTTCTTGAGTCAGTGATTATCATGGGGAAATGGGATGCGACTGTGGTGAGGGGGGGGAATGGTTAACAGGATAGACAACTGGAGAGAATCTGTTCGGGGAGGGGCGTGCTGACGGGGGTATCTATCTTGCGGGGAGAGTTGGGGAGGGGGGGATCTGGATACATGGACTAGAGAGGGGGCGAAGTGACACAACAGTGACACAGGGTATGCACTGGGAACAAGATGAGGCATGAGGGAGGAGTCAGGAGTGGGACTTCAGGGTGATGCATAAGAGAAGTAAGGGTTGACTATGAGGCGGTACTTTCTATGATGGGGTATGGGGGGGGAATACACTTTTTCACACGTGTGATCAGTTAGAGCTTGGAATGTGGATAGTGAGGTGAGATGATATATCGCGTTGTAGGGGACGGCAAAGAGGGACGTGAAGGCAGTGGACCGGGGGGGGTATGTGAAGGCGAGTAGTAATCGGGCTGGTGAGACGTGATAACGATTTGTGGGGGGGGGTAGCACACGGTGAAGAGGGTAGTCTTTCGAGAATCGGGCATGGAGGACAACATTGGAAAGATGGACAAGTGAGAGCTCTGTGTCTAGTTGGTGAGGGATGGGTGACTCTATTGGAGTGATGAGGACATGTGAGACTACATTATGGTGTGTAAGGGTTCTAGGAAGGCAAAAGGCGACTGCTCCATCTCTGTCCACAACAATTGTAAAGCGACAAAATAAATATTTCTTAATTACTTAAAAGAGTGTGAGGCTTAAGCTTTTATAAATAAAGACAAAATGATAATTCTACTGTTGGTAAAAAGACCATTTTGTCTGGACCAATCAGGGTCCTCCTCCTTTCAGCATCTGCGACGTCACCAAGAGAGAAGTTAGCTTCATTAGCTTTGTTAGCTTTGTTAGCTTCGTTAGCTTCAGACCAAAACTGTGGAAAACCTGCTTCAGCTTATTGTTGTAATGAGTTCAGCTTCAACTATTGTTGCTTCTATTGTTTCATAAGAAATCTATACATCGTAAAGAGTCTGTCTGTCTGACCACCAGGGGGCGCTCCAAGGAGGCGGTGGAACGCCTCAGGGTCATCCTACTGTCGGCCTGATCCCGGTCTCAAACCCTAGACTGTTCTCTGTGATGTTAGGCTTTGATCAGTGACATCAGCCTAAACCTTTTCAGTCATTATTTCAGGAAAAATTACTGTTGTATTTGTTATTTTCTGGAGGATTTGAACCGGTTTTAAATACAAACTGAATGGGTCGTTGTTACAGGACATGGAGCTGAGGGAGATTCACAGTGAGATTTTGTAAAACAAATGCATTTACTCCTCTGAAGCAAAGTATGTTAATATTTAGTTTCTCAATAAACTTTTTACATTGGAAAAACTGGGATCTTTCTTAAAAACTTAAAGGTACACTGTGTTATATTTAGTGCCATCTAGCGCTGAGATCTTATATTGCAGTCTGCGGTGGCCTTTCAGTTGACGAGAACTGTCAAAGACAAAGCTCCTCAACTCTCAGTCATTCACCAGACTGCCAAGGAAAGAATACTTTAGTTTGATAAATGACCGGATCTCTCCAAACATTTCAGGCAATTGACAATCGTGTGGAGACAACTTGTAAACAAAACCGCGTTCAGACCATACACTGTAAATATTAGGGTTGTCAAAATTATCGCGTTAACTCACGTTAATTACATTTTTCATTAAAGCTGCACTAACTGACTTTGGGATTTTGAAGCCGTGGACTCGCTGGCCTCTCTCTTCCTGCTCCCCTCCCCGCACCCACGAAGCTATCGCCCCCCAAACACACCCACTGTTGGGACGAAGCTAGCGTCTCCCAATATGGATAATACATGGATATGGATTTGCACGTGGATGGCGTGACCATAGAACGATAGAACCGGGAAGCGCGGAGGAACGAGACTTTATTTTGGATGGCTGTCTCGCTGTGTAAGCAGTAACCGGTGACGAAGAGACGAAGCTTCAGGTTAGCTCCTCGTCTTGTTGTGCTAACTCAGCCGTCTATGCTAACGGAGACCTGTAGATTTCTCACAAAAGTGGGGGCCAGTGGTCCGCGGTGATTGGTCACAATTTGCGACCCGAAACACATTCTCTTCCTTGTTTCATCAAAACTCGATCTAAAATATAATGTCACGCCAGCACAAATCTGCGCTACTTTTTCGTCAAAAGGACTTATATCCCAATGCCCTACACGGACATGGATAGCATTTTCGTAATGAATACAAAAATAAAGTCAGTTAGTGCAGCTTTAACGCGAAAAAAAACCAAAACGAAATTAACGCCCATTTATCCATAATATCACTCAGAATGCTGCGTGTGAGAGGTCATCAGAGCAGGTCTCTGGGAATTCAAGTTTTAAAGGTACACTGTGTAATTTCTAGTGCCTCTAGCGTTGAGATCTTATATTGCAGTCTCATATATTGAGATTTGAGTACGGGTGCCTGTAGAGTTAAGGAGACTTTTGCCTATACTGTTTGACAGTGCTCCTCAACTCTCAGTCTTTCACCAGACTGCCAAGGAAAGAATACTTTAGTTTGATAAATGACAGGATCTCTCCAAATGTCTCGGGCACTTGACAGTCGCGTGGAGCCGACATGTAAACAAGACCACGTTCAGACGCAGCACCTGCTGAGGCTCTACTGAGTTTTACCATGGATCTATTATAATATATAGTTTAACCATGGATCTATTATAATATATAGTTTAACTATGGATCTATTATAATATATAGTTTAACTATGGATCTATTATAATATATAGTTTAACTATGGATCTATTATAATATATAGTTTAACCATGGATCTATTATAATATATAGTTTAACTATGGATCTATTATAATATATAGTTTAACTATGGATCTATTATAATATATAGTTTAACTATGGATCTATTATAATATATAGTTTTACCATGGATCTATTATAATATATAGTTTAACTATGGATCTATTATAATATATAGTTTTACCATGGATCTATTATAATATATAGTTTAACTATGGATCTATTATAATATATAGTTTTACCATGGATCTATTATAATATATAGTTTAACTATGGATCTATTATAATATATAGTTTTACCATGGATCTATTATAATATATAGTTTAACTATGGATCTATTATAATATATAGTTTAACTATGGATCTATTATAATATATAGTTTTACAAACGCGGTGTGAAGAGAAGAGACACATGGAGGAATAAAGTCTGTGTGAGGTTAAAACTGTGGTGATCAAAGAAGCAGGAGATATACACAGCAGCAGCAGGACATGGCAAAGCTCATGTTAGCATTAGCGTTAGCCACAGCATTAGCATTAGCTCATGTTAGCATTAGCATTAGCCACAGCGCATCTGCATCACCAGGTAAGAAAAACAGAACATTCACTCTCGCTGCTGATACATTATTCTGGCGATCGTTTTGTGGGGATTCTGTGTGTTTTATTTGATGCTTGTCCCTGAATAAGTTTAGTTGAAGCTTGTGACAGTAGTTGGACTGGGCTCGGATCGGGTCAGAACATCCTGAGACTGTGTTGCAGATTCTGCCTCGTACTTATTGTCAGTGTGAAAAAGTTACGTATTGTTCACGTGTGAGTCTGTTGTGTACAAAATACACGATGTACCTCCTGTTGTTAACGCCGTCTTTGTGCGTGTGGTTTGTGTTGACACTTTGCTGCTATGACAACGGACTTCTACATAATTATTTATCTAAAAGATTGTTGTTCCGATCGTTCTTTTCCATAACTGTGGTCCTCTGTGGTTCTTTTATATAACTGTGGTCCTCTGTGGTTCTTTTACATAACTGTGGTCCTCTGTGGTTCTTTTATATAACTGTGGTCCTCCATGGTTCCTTCTTCCAAAT
The DNA here is from genome assembly GCA_964034765.1 of Knipowitschia caucasica. Classification (NCBI taxonomy): domain Eukaryota; kingdom Metazoa; phylum Chordata; class Actinopteri; order Gobiiformes; family Gobiidae; genus Knipowitschia; species Knipowitschia caucasica. The sequence goes on from OZ035832.1 coordinate 28,734,628, forward strand.
TGTGAAGGCACGGTGAAATCAATATCAGTAGCTTATGTGAAACGAAAACGCGTTTCTCGCTTTTTGTCCTTATCCACCACCGGTTTTCAAGATGGCGCATTTACACGGATAGTCCTCCTCTCACATGGACACTTATAAATAATTCTAAGCCTATGAATACAATTAAAAAAACATGGTGGAGGTAAATATTCTTAAAAAGGTTACATTTGTTATTAGTTAACATGTTTTTTCACATGGAGCAGCTGTAAAAATCTTTTAAAGCCATAAAAGAATATGCGCGTGACCGTGGGGCTGTTGTTTGCTGTGAACTGAAGTCCGCCTCCCGGGGCACACACCGGGGGCAGCTGCGGCCGCTCTGGTTGTTGTTGGCGGCTGTGAGCGAATGGCGCCGCGGTCAGACCATACACACACAGAACTACTGCATGTTGTGTGCTTGTCTTTAAAACCTGTTCAACCTGCCGTTCAAAGGAGTGGGCCAAAAATAGTGCTCTCATGGAGCTATCCAAGATGGCCGAGAGTGGTCTTGCCCACAAGAAAATTGAGAACAAAACGCTTTCTGGGCAGAGACTCGGAGTCACTGAATGATTTGCGCATGCGTCAGCTGTCGTACGTCGGGCAGTGATCAGGCAGCCGCAGGGCTTCATGGTCCGTGGTGACGAAGTTACGCTGCTTCTGCGCCTCCTCCTTCTATGGTTGTTTGTTTACTGCCATCGCTGCTGTAGCCTGTAGCCACGATAGCTACCTGCACACGTCTTCACTTCTGAGGTAATTCACTACTTTTTGTTTAATTATATTTACAATCTATGGTTTGAACGGTGCTGTTTCATTTTCCTAATTTATAGGCCGTCAGCTGAGTCCAAATAAGTGGCTAGAAATCAATTTCCGTTCCATAACTTGGGCACTACTTTTCGAGACTGGTTTTAGCTTCACTATAGTGTATCTGATGACACTCTAAAAGTACAAAAGATGCAACACAAAGTGCTTTACAGTTTGGTTGGACCAGAGAGCAGGGCATTACAGTAGTCAATGCGACTGGTGATAAAAGCATCAGCGTCTCCGTGTTGCCCCGAGAGAGAATGGGGCGGACTCTGGCGATGTTCTTTAAATGATAAAAACCTATTTTTGTGATACTCTTGATGTGAGGAATAAAAGTCAGCTCAGAGTCAAAGATTACGCCCAGGTTTTTCACTTGTGATGATGGATTAAAAGAGTATGATTGGAGTTTTGATAAAAGTTTCTCTCTCTGGGCCTCAGGACCGATGACTAAAACCTCAGTTTTGTCCTGGTTGAGCTGGAGAAAGTTTTCTGCCATCCAGGATTTCATTCGTTGTTGCATTCACCCTTGATGCCAACAATATCCAGACTTCTTTGATACACAATGATCATGATTTCAAAATGAGTACTGGTAAGTGGGAATGTAGACAATATTTGTATGCTACAAATCTGATGTCCTCAAACGCTCCGTTTGGATGATTTTACTTCAGTAGATGGCTGTGAATTCCTTTCAATAATTTGAGCCTATTCATATCACATTTTGATTTGAACTTATTTACCTTTCCGTATATTTCTCCTCCTTGCTGAGGAATCCTGTGTACTCCCGATAACAGGACTGATATTTCACCTCCATGGCTACACAATCTTTGTCCCGGATGTGATGGAAAATGTGCTCATCACTTTTGTCCTCAGCTGCTTCAGAGTAGATCTGGAAATGACAAGTTAAAATGTTAAGAATTATTTCATCCCATCATAAGTCGCAACTAAACAGAGGAGTAAGTCAATGAAGACACCACATGGATCTACAGTGTATAAGTATGTCTGCTAATAATAATATGATGCTAGTATGCAGTCATCACAGCTGTGCAATAATAATATGGATAATTACTCTGCCTAAATAAATGATCGCAGAGTTACTATTGCACCTCATCAGTAAAACTAACCTGTCTCACAACGGTCTAAACCCAGCTCACGTTCCCTGTTAGTGGGTGAACATTCCAACGCTTGGCGAGTTCTGCTTCACAGTGATAGGAAGAGCCGACATCGAAGCAGACTTTCATAAAAGGCCTATTTGTATTGAATATGTAATTTTCATTTCATTTATTTCAAGCCTGCAGGTGTATACCAAGCCCCGGCAATCCAAGATGGCGCCCTATTCAAATGAATGGTTGTGCTCAGTGGTGCTTTGTGACAGCATGGGGGCTGAAAGATTAGCGGAAGTTGCCTGAAACTCGCAAAGATCTATGGGAAACTCGCCTGTATTTGGGCATCGTCTGGTCCTCCCGGTTCTGCGCAGTGGATGATCTCCCATAATGCGTTGCGCCAAACACGCGTGTGTGGGTCTCACACCGGGTCTCACGCACGTGCACAGAGGGGCTCGGCCGCGCTCTGACCAATCAGAGCAGTTCATCAGAGCGGGAGTTAGAGCGAGAGCCAGAGGAGTAGAGTTTGTGGCAGTAAAGTGTGGATTTAAACAAAACCAAAGGATTTAAGAAGAAAAAAAGTTCAGGATGACAAGGGACACTAAAATCCCCACAAAATCCGATCTTTATTACAGCTGTAGGTTCTCTGTCAGCTGAGGTTGAGCTGTTTTAATATGCATTGAGTTCTATGGGGAAAATTTCTGGGTAGCCCACGTGAATTTAGTCTGGTTCAGTCTGCAGTACCGCGAGAATCCCCTGAGCACATGAGTTATTCAGCTACAAGCTAGTAATACCCTATCCAGTTAATATAATACATCCATGGTGTATACAGACAGGAAAACATAAATACAAAGTCTGCTTGGTTTGAAAGGGGGATGATATTTTATATATAAAATTTATTTATTGCATCTTTCTTTTTAATGTACTGTGATTATGATTTTAATGCTTTCTTATTTTGTCCAGCACTTTGAGTTGCCTTGTGTATGAATTGTGCTATACATAAACTTGCCTTGCCATGATAGAAGCTTCCGCATATATACAACCACACACACACACACAATTACATCATGATGTCATGTTCTCTCATCCTTTTCTATCACATAACTTTTTAAATATCTTTTGACCTGTGTCAAACTTAAACAGGGTTAAACTAGTCATAGTTAGTTGTAATTAGAGTAGCTAGCTGGTCTATCAATCTTGGACTTAGCTGTACTGTTATTTGTGTAGTTGGGTTGTAGGTAGGCCCCTCCCAACCTTGTATATCACAAGAACACCAAACAGAATCAATTGAAACTTAGTGTAATATGTTTTGAAAACATCAACATCATAGGCTTACCTGCACTTTCAGTTTCTGCCTGGATGAGTTTGTCTTGCACCCTCTTGCCCTGACGAGTCATTTGCAAATCAAACTGATGAGGGGCAACACGTGTGTGGATGTCCTTTTCTGCGAGTCATGGGAGAGATTGTGGATTGTGGGAGGCACACACCAACTATTTCGGACTCCCGACTCCCTACGCTTGTCTCGTCCCAATCCCGGGCGCATCGTCGGCAGGTGTCCCACCATAGCTTCCGGCAGTTTCTCACAGAGGTTTGTTGTGGCTGGTTCTATGTACACGATGCATTTCAAAAGCGGCAAAACATCCATATCTGCCTCAGACAACGACGGTAGTGATCCACAACAAGCCTCGCACGCCGTGTTTGTTGACATACCGCGTAGTGATTTTCCCGGAAATGCTCGATAATACGCGTCTCATATTGGCTGAGCAGTGACGGTTTACAACCTTTTTCGTCTCCTTACACGAGAAATAGTCCGGCGTAAGATTTCAAACTGTACAATAACTGCTGGAATTCGAATGGAGAACCTTTGGTTATGTTCTGTATGTTAGACAAGCTATCACATGATCCGCTCAGATTTTAGTGCCCCGAGCTTGGAACGAAACAACGCAATTTCTGCCTCAGCAGACGGCCTACATGTTGCCTTTGCTAAAACAGAAGGTCAAAGAGAGAGAGGAGCAGGTCAAAGAGAGAGAGGAGCAGGTCAAAGAGAGAGAGGAGCAGGTCAAAGAGAGAGAGGAGCAGGTCAAAGAGAGAGAGGAGCAGGTCAAAGAGAGAGAGAAGCAGGTCAAAGAGAGAGAGGAGCAGGTCAAAGAGAGAGAGGAGCAGGTCAAAGAGAGAGAGGAGCAGGTCAAGGAGGGAGAGGAGGAGGTCAAGGAGGGAGAGGAGCAGGTCAAAGAAAGGGAGAGGAGCAGGTCAAGGAGGGAGAGGAGCAGGTCAAAGAGGGAGAGGAGCAGGTCAAGGAGGGAGAGGAGCAGGTCAAAGAGGGAGAGGAGCAGGTCAAGGAGAGAGAGGAGCAGGTCAAAGAGAGAGAGGAGCAGGTCAAAGAGGGAGAGGAGCAGGTCAAAGAGAGAGAGGAGCAGGTCAAGGAGGGAGAGGAGGAGGTCAAGGAGGGAGAGGAGCAGGTCAAAGAGGGAGAGGAGCAGGTCAAGGAGGGAGAGGAGCAGGTCAAAGAGGGAGAGGAGCAGGTCAAAGAGGGAGAGGAGCAGGTCAAGGAGGGAGAGGAGCAGGTCAAAGAGGGAGAGGAGCAGGTCAAGGAGGGAGAGGAGCAGGTCAAAGATACCAGTAAGAGTACGTTATCTGAAGTATTTGCTGATACTATTATCAGTACATTTTTCAGAGCTTGTAAAATAAAGTATATTTACGGGTATCTACTGCAGTCACTTAATACTAATATAGTATATGTACGCAAATGTAGTTTTGGGAGTCGCTGGAACTGCCCAAAGTTGTTTAAAGTTGTATCTAGATGACAAGAATGAATCAGTGATAATAGAATCAGTGTCTCAGATTCTATGGCCCTGACCTTTGGAGCGCCTCAGGGGTCACTCTTAGGGCCTCTGTTCAATATCTACATGCTGCCGTTAGGTCAGATCTGTGTCTCACTGACTAGAGGAGAACACAAACCAGTTTCTCTTCCGTAAGTCCTAAAATAAATGAATGAATTCAGAGAGGCCCGTCACAAGGGTGTGCGAGGCCCTGTGCGAACTTGAAATGCGAGGCCCTGCCTCAAAAAGAGCCCTCGCCTTGTATTGTCCCTCACTAAATAACAAATATCTGTTTAAAAGTCCGTATACAACGTTATTGCTTACAAATGCATATCAACAAAGCCCAAAAGCAATTTTTCAGCAAATTTCTTTTTGCGTGATAGTTATTCATGGAAACCGCTAAGGGTGAAACTATGTGTCAAAATTAGTTTTATTGACAGCGTCAATCAAAATCTAGTTACGTAGCTTACATCACACGCAGCTACAAAACGTGTCCTGATGTTGTTTTCTAAAGCTAAACATGTTTGGAGGCTTCAAAAAATATATACTTGCTTTAAAATTAAACGGGGGTTAATATTTACAACAGAGTAATCCAGAGGGGAAGAGGCCTTACTAGAGTTTCCAAATAGCAGCTTTCATCAGTTCTTTTTGTTTTTGGTGTTTGGAATGATAACTTAGCGCAGGATTTAAGTGTGTAAGAATATAGAGCTATGTGCTTTCACTGCTAATCCCTCTCCATTCAGGTGCAGTTGGTATTGGCCCCTAGAATCTTATCCATCTCCACCAATACAAGCACCGGTACGAATACTGGTACCCATTCCTGTCTGCTATTTTTGGGACAAGAAAGGGTGGCATGGTCACCGGGCGGCACGGTGGCTGAGTGGATAGCACTCTCGCCTCTCAGCAAGAAGGTCCTGGGTTCGAATCCCGGTCGGACAAGGGCGTTTCTGAGTGGAGTTTGCATGTTCTCCCCGTGTCTGCGTAGGTTTCCTCCGGGTACTCCGGTTTCCCCTACCACCAAAAATATGTACAATAGATCTGGCATGCGCCTCCTGTTCGGCGAGCTCGCTTCCATTTCAATCTGGAGAGACTCAGAAGACAAAATGCAGTTTGAATGTTTTTATTGATAGGTAGTTTGGCGTCCTAGGCCCCCGTGCGGCAATTAGGGCCAGCGAGGCTCCTGCTGAGTGCGCGCACAATCCCCCCGAGGCCTAGGAACTGGTGGTGGCATTAGGGCAGCAGGAAAGAGCGCACGCTAGAGCAAGGAGAGAGAGGAGGGGAGGCGGTGGTTTGCGAGGCTTGAGAAGGCCGTGAAGTGGGAGTCTCCGCTTTTAAGCTGCTTGCCTGGCATCAACACTCCGCCTGCAGTCCAGAGCGCGGGGTCAAAAGCAGCCAGCCTGCAGCCCGGTGCGCTGGGTCAAAACAGCACTGAGCTGAGCTAAACTGAGCTTGCAGTCCGAAGTGAAGGATTTAATCTGAGAGCTTGCAGTCCAATGAGAGGGATTTAAACAGAGCTTTCAGTCCAAGTGAGGGATTTAAAGAGAGCCTGCAGTCCAAGTGAGGGATTTAAAGAGAGCCTGCAGTCCAATGTGAGGGATTTAAACTGAGAGCTTGCAGACCAAGCGAGGGATTTAAACTGAGAGCCTGCAGTCCAATGCGAGGGATTTAAACTGAGAGCCTGCAGTCCAATGTGAGGGATTTAAACTGAGAGCTTGCACACCAATGCGCGGGGCCAACTGAGCCTGTAGTACAAAGTGCGGGGCCAAAACCGAGCCTGCAGTACAATGCGAGGGGAATAAACCGTCCGCAGGTCAGCAACAGTACCATGCCGTACCGGCACGAGGAGGCAGGGATGCGCACGCCCCATCGCACCGGTCCAGACCGGCCGCGTGCAGCAGCGGCCGCGACGAGACGAGCAGCAGCGAACCCGCAGGAAGAGCCCGCAAAAGAGGAGAGCAGCAAAGACCCACGGACCACAGCACGAGACCCGCAGCAGGTGCAGCGACGCGGAGGAGGAGCAGACCACACGCAGCAAGACAGGACAGCAGGGACACGCACAACGAGCCAGCGCGAGTAGACGAAAGCGATTCCTCCAGAACGACTCTTTGCGAGGCTTGAGAAGGCCGTGAAGTGGGAGTCTCCGCTTTTAAGCTGCTTGCCTGGCCTGCATAGGTTGGCTGGGAATGGGCGTTTGCTGTGCGATAGGCCGAGGATGAGAGGCAGGCTTGGAGCGGATGGCTTTGGCAATCAGTCTTCCAGAGTGAACCTTCGCGAGCTCCATCTCTGTGTGGAGTGAGAAGACAACAATAATAACAATTGTAAACCGCTTTGTGACTCTGGTCTGTGAAAGGCGGTATATAAATAAAGATTACTTACTATTTTGCATAACAGATACTTGACTGCCTCTCCGCTAACCCATCACCAAAAACCCATCCCCCTCCCCTCGTCCAACACCCAGAACCTATCAATAGCCCAAAAACCCACCTCTCCATTCCCCTCCCCCGCTTTCCCCTTTCCCTCTTATCTCTAAAAAATTAGGATGCACAGGGTCTTTGCTTTGCCGCCACCGGCCGTCAAACTAGAGGAGAGACCAAGCCAGGGCCCTGTCATAAAGCTACCGACGTGCCATTAGTGACAACACAAAAAATACAAAACAAAAAGACCAGACTAGACAGAAGTTAGAAAATCTAATCAGGCAAATACAATTCTTGTTCCGTGGAAGAATCCCACCCGCTGACCACAAAATGTATATGAAACTGGCAATGTTTTATGCAGATCTCTTTTTAATTAATAATTGCATTTATTCTTACAATCATGATTTTGAGATTAGGGCTGAAACAACAGGCCCCAGGACCAGCAGATGGTAAAAGTGGTGTAGAAATAATAATAAAATAAACTCAGGTGGTTATATGTGGTCCTATTCACACTTCTTTGTTTCACTGAGTTACTCTGAGTTACACCCAGTGTTGGAAATGGTTTAATTTTTGTGTCATGAAATTTGTATCTCTGTAAATTGGTTATAATATGTAAGGGATAATGTATAGCATACAGGTCATTATCGGAAAATAAGTACCGACTTATTAAGGTACTTATTTTCCGATAATGACCTGTATGCTATACATTATCCCGCTTATTATACTGCTTTGTACCAACTTAACACACAAAATAAACTTCAGATCACTTTTATGAATGCCAAAAGTTTATTTAATGACAACAAATAAAGTAGTCCCAAAAAGTTTTCCCGTTGCTCGGCAGCCGCGGGCAGGCAGTGTGGCTTTGACAATTGTGGCTATGCTAGCAACAGTTAGGCTGGCAACTTCCAAACTAGAACTCTCTGGAACTGCATAAAACTGAACAAAGAATTCTGAACATCAGCGGTGAGTGACCCATACATAAACCTAACCTAAATCCATAATTCGATCCTCTGCAAATGTGTCCGAAAATGTGCCGGTATCTTAAAATGTGCCGGTATCTACTTCCGGGTTTTTCGGGATCGCCTTTTCTCGCATTACATCAGTGTTTTTGTCATGAAAACGTAAACGGAAAATTCTGAAAACTTCCGTGCACTTGTATTAAGACTGGATATGTATTATTCACTCTCCGATAAACATTTCATTGCGTTGATTGATTGGCATTTGCGTTTATTGAGCGGCCAAAACTACTTCCGGGTTTTTCACGATCGCTTTTTGACGCAGAGAAATAGTATTTTTGTCATGAAGACAAGACCAGAAAATTCTGAAAATTTCCGTGCACGTGTGTGAAGAATGTATATGTATAAGTATTCTCCGATTAACATTTAAGTGTGTTGATTGAGCGTGGCTAGCTCAGGAGTGGCCGGAACTACTTGCGGAGTTATCCACGCATTTGAAATACAAGCAGAGAGTGCGTTGCCATGGGCAGCGGTCATTATTGTTTTGAGAGGTCCGTTATAGAAAATAATGACCGGTAGAACGTTTTGAAATTACATTCAAATCAATGGAGCGTTCTCCTGCTGCTGTGAGGAGCCGTATAATAAATGATAATAATAATAATAATAATAATATTCCCATCTGACTGGGAACCTAGTCAGATGGTACACATGTGAGCACATCTACCAGGCATGTTTGCTAACCCAAAGTAGTCTTTGAGATCATAAACACAAGTTCACTTTGTGATCCATCCAACTTCAGCTCAGCCAATATCAACCTTGTTCTATGCACAAACTGTACTGACATTTGATGGTGTCACTTCCATAAATGGTGCTATTGTAGCTGGTAAACATTTGTCATTCAGCCAACTTCAGCTCTGTTATAGATCATCATAAATCTCAGAACAGCCCGATGCCAGTCAAGACAGTTTTTCAGTCCGTGACGTCGGCCCCTGGACTAGTCTGGTAAAGTGGCCTCTAACTAAAAAGTTTGGACACCCCTGACCTTTACAGTACATGCAATGAACGACTGAATTGAGTTTGCTTTTCTACTTTATTGAGTTCACATGTGACTGGGAGCAGAACACAACATTTTCTTACACAGTTCTCTGACCTTAGTGAGTTTAAATCCATATATTAATGGGTTAAACAGCAGCGGAATTAAGAGAAAATACATAGAGAGGAATATTCTGAACACACTGTGTATTGACTCCAGGTTAAATCGACTTCCTAAGACCTCGAAAATCACTCCAAATGAAAAGTTTATGATGGAGGCCAGATGAGGAGTGCAAGTGCTCAGAGCTTTCTTTTTATTGATGTGTGGTTGTTCTTTTCTCCCCCTTTTTTAAAAACTTGTTTCTTCGCTTTCTCCTAAAGCTTAACCAGGGACGGGGGCTGCAAATTAGCCTTTGGCTAGAAGCCTTGTGTACTTCACATCGGTTACCTGTGGGTGACAATGTTTTTTTTGTACTGTCCCTGTCAAATAAATAAATAAATACAATAAAAATAAATAAATATTAGACCATATATGTTGTTAATAGACGTGTCAGAGCAAGCCATTTTGACAATAGAGTAATTATTGCAATACAATTTAAAGATTACATGTTCACACAGTTTCAAATTCATAGTAAGGAAAATGGGTGTGAGAATTACAACAAGGGAATACAACCAGGGAAGCGAGACCAAAATGATCACTTTTCTTGAATTCATCCACCCACTATACTGCAAAGGAAAGCAGATGGACAGATATCTATCATAGGAAATAACAGCGAGGATCACAAACTCAATACAGACGTAAGATTGAATGAAGAAGATTTGTAGAAAGCAGAAAGAAGCAGCGATGGTGTGCACGTCCCGGCTGATCTCAAACAGAAGCATCGGGAACAACGCGGTGCTGCCGTAAAGTTCATTCATAAATAAACTGCAGAGGAGTATGTACATGGGTTCATGCAGAGTCCTGTTTAAACATATGGTAAAGGAGAGAAGTACATTAGAAAGTACTATAAGGACATATGCAGTCAGTATGATGGTGTTGTGGAAATTCTGCACATAACAAGAGTAAAATAATGTAAACAACCCAGAGCTGTAATTCCAAACAAAGTGTGAGTTTATTCATTAGTAAATGTGCACAATTACAATGAATAACAGAACCGATACCAATACCACCCGGCAGCCGTCCGAAATCGACTGCCCCGATTGAGGAAAATGACTGAACATTAAATAGACCAGAGTAAACAAACACATATCTACTCTAGATATTACATAAATGAAGTCAACATTAATATGTGTTGCTCAAGGCTTCTCTTTACACGTCCTAACGCTGATACAACTCTGATATATGTAACAATCTGCTTTTGACCTGAACATATTGTTCTATAACCCAGGTCAAAGACATGATGCAGCACGTCTCCATCTATCACTGACCTGCTGCCAACAGAGCATTATGACCTGTATCTGAATCCAGAGTTGACTGTTAGTTAATAACTTACACTCATAACTATTTGGTGTTAATTCAGATTGCTTTACTAAAATATTTCTATAACAATCCTATCTCTTGATAAATATAAAACCTTGGTTTATCTTAATCAACTTAAAATAATAATAGAAATCACAATGATTATGAATTAACACAAAATCTGAACATTTGAGCAAACACACACAATAGTTAACTAACTTTATTACAATTTTAAAACCCACACTTATATACTTGCTTAGATGAATCACCTGACTGGGTCACAGACGTCTGCCCAGGGGAGACGAGGCGTTACTGGACCCGATGGGTCATCAGCCGACCCTCACCTCTCCCAGAATCGACGCTGTGCCCGCACAGTAGACACTCCAGCAGTGCTGGGTGCACTCTCTCTCTCCCTGAGAGTAGAACCTGAGTATGTGGATTTAAAATAGACCTGGTCCAAAGATCATCATCATCATCAAAGTTTATTTGTAGAGCGCCTTTCATGCACAGGGCAACACAAAGCGCTTCACAGTCCACATCACAAATCATCACATAAAACAAACACCAGAATCACAATTAAAACATTAAAATCACACAAAAGATTAAAACACAATAAAAACAATAAAATCACACAAAAGAATAAAACCATTAACACTTTCAAAGTTACACAAGAAATTTAAAAAAAAAAAAAAAAAAATGACAGCAGTGCATTACAAATGGAGATAAAATCCTTCAGTTGTATGCACAGGCAAACAGAACAGTCTTTAACCTGGATTTGAACATTGACAGAGTAGACGCCTCCCTCACATTTTCAGGGAGATTGTTCCAGATCTTAGCTGCATAGATCTGAAACGCAGCCTCCCCATGTTTGGTTCTCACTCTGGGCACCAGCAGGAGGCCAGTCCCTGTGCTCCTCAGAGTCCGGGCTGGTTCATATGACACCAACATGTCACTAATGTATTCTGGTGCAAGGGCATGGAGAGACTTGTACACAAGCAGAGCTGTTTTAAAATCTATTCTTTGAGCCACAGGAAGCCAGTGCAGAGACCTGAGGACCGGACTAATATGGTCATACTTCCTGGTTCCTGTCAGGACTCTAGCTGCTGCATTTTGGATGTACTGCAGCTGCTTACAGGTCTGTTTGGACAGACCTGTAAGCAGGCCATTGCAGTAGTCTAGCCTGCTGGAGACAAATGCGTGGACAAGAATCTCCAAGTCTGCCCTGGACACTATATTTCTGACTTTGGCAATGTTCTTCAGATGGTAAAAAGCTGTTGATGTTATTGATTTTATGTGGCTATTGAAATTTAGGTCTGAGTCCAGTATTACCCCCAAATTTCTGACCTTGTCTGAAGGAAGTAGGGAGAGAGACTGAAGTTGACAGATGACGCCCTCTCTTTGTTTCTGGGGACCAAAGACAATGATTTCGGTTTTGTCTGCATTTAGCTGGAGGAAATTATTTTGCATCCACTCACTGATCTGTTGGATACAGTGAAGGAGCAAATCCAGTGGTCCATGTTCTCCTGCAGTCAGTGAGACATAGATCTGAGTGTCGTCGGCGTAATTGTGGTAGGACACTTTGTTTCTTTGTATTAACTGACCTAACGGCAGCATGTAGAGATTAAAGAGGAGAGGTCCCAGGATCGACCCCTGTGGTACTCCACAGGTCAGGGCCACATGATCTGAGACGCAGTCTCCAATCTCCACAAAGTACTTCCTATCCTCCAGGTAAGACCTAAACCAGTCTAGGGCTGTGCCAGTGACACCAACCCAGTCCTCCAGTCTCTGCATGAGGATCTCATGGTCGACAGTGTCGAACGCGGCACTAAGATCTAACATGACCAAAACTGTGACTTTACCTGCATCAGTGTGAAGTCGAATGTCGTTTGTTACCTTCACTAGAGCGGTCTCAGTGCTGTGGTGGGGTCTAAACCCAGACTGGAACATATCAAAAGAATTATTCATTGTTAAAAATTCAGTAAGTTGTTGGGAGGCCACTTTTTCAAGAATTTTTCCAATGAATGGCAGATTCGATATGGGGCGATAATTTTGAAGTCCCGCAGGATCCAGACTGCTCTTTTTTAGGAGAGGTCTTATGACTGCTGTTTTTAGGGCCATAGGAAATGTTCCTGACGACAGAGACATGTTTACTATTTGTGTCAGTGAAGGTAACAAACTGCTCAGGACGGACTTCAGAAATTTAGAGGGCAATATATCCAGGCTACATGTGGAGGAGCTCAGACTCATGATTATCTTTTTGACAGTTTCAGTATCCACAGGTGCAAAGTGAGTTAGCTCAAAAAGCTTCTCTGGCTGTTGCATTGTTATACGTGCTGTGGAGGTGATAGTGTTTTTGATTCCTTGTACTTTGTCATCGAAAAACTGTGCGAACTCATTACACCTAGATTTAGAGGAAAATTCTAGGGGCAACTTTACAGGGGGGTTCGTTAATCTACCAACTGTTGAAAACATAACACGAAAATTGTTACTGCAACCTCCAATAATGTCAGAAAAATACAGTACATTTCTCTTGTTCTTCGTAGAACCCGGTTAAATTCACCCAACTCATCTTTAAAGATTTCATAATCGCCCTGGAAATTGGACTTTCGCCACTTCCGTTCGGCCCTCCGGCACTCTTGCTTCTGTGCCCTGACCGAGTCTGCCTTAGTCCATGGGGCCTTTTTCTTACTGGTAACTATTTTAACCGTCACAGGAGCAATGGCGTCCAGAACAGTCAGAACACTGGTGGTGACAGAGTTATACAATTCATCAACAGTAGAGCATGGAGTTTTCTCAAAATTTAGCATTCCCATGAACAGTTCACCTGTGTTTTCATGTATGTGTCTTCTTCTAACAATTGTAAATTCAGCTGGTGGTTTGCTAGCAAAACACATGTCAAAAAATACACAGAAATGATCTGACAAAGCAACATCAACTACATTAACATTTGATACATTAACCCCCTTTGTAATTAGCAGGTCAAGAGTGTGCCCCCTGCTGTGGGTGGGGCCACTCACGTGCTGAATGAAACCAAAGGTCTCAAGTACAGAAGCCAGCTCCTTTGCATTTCTGTCATCAACATTATCAACATGTACATTAAAATCACCTGTAATAACTAAACTATCAAAATCTGTGCACACGAATGAAAGTAGTTCAGTAAAATGGTCAATAAAATCGCAACATGACTGTGGTGGCCTGTACAGGACAATGAAAAGAGTAGAAGATTGCTTTTGTTCCATTTTAAAAGAAAAATACTCAAACGATGAAAAATTTCCAAGGGGCATTCTATGGGAGACAAAGTGCTCTCTAAAAACTGCAGCTATGCCTCCCCCCCTTTTGTTTTCTCGTACTTCGGATTCGAATTTAAAATTGGGTGGTGTTGCTTCTATTAGAACTGCATTTCCTGTATTTTGGTCCAGCCATGTTTCAGCCATAAGCATAAAATCAAGATCATAAGAAGTGATAAAATTATTAATTAAAAATGATTTGTTACATAGAGATCTGACATTAAGCATAGCAAGTTTAAAAATAACGTCAGAGTCGATTAATGTGGTTGATTGATTTCTACAGGGAACAGAAATTAGATTTGCAGAGTTGGACCGTCTAACTGCTGTCCTGTTTTGATTTCGTTTTTTAGAATTTAAAAACATTTTTGAGCTGGTGCGAGGAACACACACAGTCTCAATTGGCCTAAAATGTGAAAACCCTTGTTGTTCTTTAGCTCCCAGAGTCAGAAGGGAGTCAGCACAGTTCAGTGTTTGGACTGGTAATGCACTGCCAGACGGACAGGGAGCAGTGTTTGCACCGTTGTACTCACCCGGTGCTGGTGAGCAGGAGGCGGGGGAGTGCGGTGGGGTCCGAGGGGGCTCAGATGTAAACAGTCACGCCCCCCTCGGGGAACGCTGAACAACGTAACGCATGTAGCCCATCAACAGGCTGCTACCGTATCTGTTTGGGTGTAATCCGTCTGGACGATAGGCTTCGTTACGTTTCCAGAAAAGGGCAAAGTTATTCACAAAGACAAAGTTAAAAGAGCTGCATGTAGCCTGGATCCACATATGCAGCGCCACAACACGACTGTAGAGGCAGTCACCTCTGTTTACAGTCGGGATTGGACCAGAGATAAAAACAGATAATCCCGTGGATTGAAGGAGGTGGAACAGATCCATAAAATGTTTCTTAGTGACTTCAGACTGCTGAAGTTTCATGTCGTTAATTCCCACATGCACGACTACCTTGGAAACGGTATCAGGCAGGGACTGAAGCAGAGGAGGGAGACGGATGAGCAGGTCTGGTACAGTAGCTCCGGGAATACAGCGAGTGACCGCGTTGAAGAAGCGGACGTGTCTCACGATGGAATCTCCAATAATCAGAGTGGTCGGGGCGAAGAGTGGACGTGGACGCGGCCTCGGAGAAGGAGCTCGGTGGACGGAACCAGCGGGTTCACCCGAAGCAGGACCCGAGCCTGAGCGCCGCTGAACACATGGAGAGGAGGAGCGGGGGTGCTGACTCTCAGCTACAGGCGACCCACGCTGTGTGCTCGGGGACGCTGGAGCGGTGAGAGGGGCTGGCTCTGGGCGCTGCTGCTGACCCGGTGGAGGTGAGCGGTGGTGATGATGGCTCGCTACCCCAGTCTGAGGCTGCTGCACTGGGGTCAAAGAAGGGGAACAGGCCAACATGGCTGGTGGACCGCTCTTTCGCCTGAGGACTGCTTCCTTTAGGAGCGTTTTCCTCGCAGTGGACTTGGATCCTCGAGCAGTAGAGTACGCTGCAGTGTCCAGGGATTCTGCTGAGGGGGCCGGGATGTCAGTGGAGAGGGCTGCATAGCGGTTTGCCAGACTCAGGACATGGGCCACGGCGCAGGATGGCTCCTCGGAATCCGCGGGCTCGTTGTTCGGAACCGGGCGCTTAGGTGTAGAACAGGAGGGTCCGGAGCTGACGGATCTCTCCCACACGACAGTGTCACAATATGCAGCACTCAGTGACATAAGCCGTGAATGCTGCCCACCAGCGACTTCAAAAAGTTTGGACACTAGAGATTGTTTCTCATTCAACTCTGCGGTGAGACGAAGGACTTCTTTTCGTAGTTCTGCAATGGTGGCACGGTCGCTCTCACGGAGCTCCAAGGTGAGGCGACTAATATTGTGCATGTTTGAGCCAATTTCATTGTCACTTTCCATGTCCTCGTTAGCTTGTGTTAGCCTCTGTGCTACTAGTGGGTTTCAGTCGGGACTAAGCGCTATTTGCTGAAACCACTGAATTAATAACATAAAACACTCAGATATATTAAAAAACTGAACAATAAAAACGCGCTAAAAAGTTGTTAAAAGTTTACTAAAAAGGTGCACAGAGCAGCCCTGCAGTACTGCTTACCGGAAGTCACACACCTGTGTTCCAAGTCCAAGCCAATCTATTGGGTCTAATGCTTTGTCATTAGATCTGTAACACTTAACCTTAAACATGGATGCCTCACACTTTTCTGACCTCCTGTGCTTTCCACATGGGGTCAGAGTGGGTGGGAGCATGAGAGTTAGTGCCCTGATTGTCAATGCTTGAAAACCCTAGCATGTATGTGTACCACAAACCAATGCTAAGTTGTGCTAATCCTGAAACGTACACAAAACAGTTTCAAAAGCCCGTTTTGACGCAATGCTGAGATAGCCTCTCTCAGTCCACCCCCATCCTCGGGGTGGGCGTCCCGGCCTCCAGGTCAGACCAGCCGATTGTCCCAGTCTCTGACTCCGCTTCGTGAAAAAAGCGGGGAACAATGTACCTGACCCATGGCTCAGAGCTTCTATCTGTGTAACACCTGGTCAGAAGGCAGACCAGGTTTTGTCGTGGGGACCCTCAAGGTGGTCCCTTCCTTCGGCCGTTGGGGAGCAAGCCTTCCTGCTTCGGCTCCACTTCTGCGTTGGAAGTCGGGCACTGCCGCCCCCACTTCTTTGCTGCATCCTTGCGTTGGAGAAGGTCCTCAGACCCGTCTCGTTGGTCCCCTTTGGCTCTGGGCAGCTGGGGTCCACCTGCGGTGGGCTGGACCCATGATGGGGCGTCGACCCTCGCGGTGGGGTGCCCCCGGCACTTTTGGTTAGGGCTCCTCCTGGCATTCGCCGGACTCAGACCCCTCCTCTGGCTCGACCCTCGTGGCCAAGGCGTGATGGCGCTCTGTGTCTCCCTCTTGGAGATGTGATCCCTCCTCATGGAGAGGTTGGTCACGTTTCTGAAACAATGTTTTGGCAAAAGGGTTATTTGTCCCCTCCCTAGCCTGTCCTCTGGGTCTGCGCTGCCAGGGCTTAGCCTCAGTCTATATAATAATAATAATAATGGTCTCCATATAACTTTACTCATGGGTTATCAGTTTGAGTTTCCAAAACACTCCTCTCCGGCCTTGGAGAGCAGATAAGTGCATTCTGCTGCTGTCCTCTGCAAGTCTCTCAGACAAGTCAGGCCTCACTAACTAATTATTCTCTTATGGTAAAACAACAACCTATATCCTAAAGATCAAATAAACTTAAGTGTTTTGATGATTGTTTATCAAGATGAAAACTCATGGAGACCTGCAGGTGTTCAAAAACCAGGCCTGTGGGCCAATTGTGGTCCGCCAGACATTTTAGTGTCTTCTGAAATGATTCTCAATTATAATTAAGTATAAACTGGCAGTCTTAATTGCAAGGTTAATTTGAACCCCAAGGCATTATTCCTAATTTTTTAAAACAAACTCCCTCTGGAAAATTACCATATACCTTCTAATGTGTTGGAAAAACCACCTGAATTGTTAACTTAACAAACTTTGTTAAATCTATTAAACTATTCTAAATACCTTCATAATGTTAAAGAAAATTGTGTATCCACAAAATGGAAAGATTCAACACTTTATTACGTTTGGCCTTCGTGTTTGTTTCGTCTGTCTCTGTCAGACCTCTGCTCTTATCACCCTCAAGAGTCACAGCATTACAGAGCTTTGGCAAAACTCTGAATAATATCCTAATACTCAAAGCTATACTATACACTTGAATTTAAACAAAAATATTAACAAGTTAAAGTTAAAAAAAAACTACACTAACCACCTGGTGTATGTGGGGTCTCTACCATTTAACAACTAAAAACTATTAAAAACTTATCCAAACATATGGTAAATACTGTTTTATGTGAAACCCATATATGACCCACACAACACAATCCTCATTTATCGACCATGTCCCCCTTACTTTTACTGTAAACATGTGTCTGTAAATACATATATGTGTGTGCTGCTGTATGTGTATGTAAAATACACAAAATGAATGTAACGAGTGGTATGTGTTCATATGTTCTTTGAGTAGCAAACAGACTTATAATATTCTTGGTTTTATTACGTGTACTGTAGTATCATCACAGTGTTAAAGACTTACCATTTCCATATTCTTGACCTAGAGAGTGTTCTAGATTTATTTACAGATGTGTAAATACAAGTATACATTTATTTACACTAGAGTACACAATACTTTACCTTGTACCTTTACCGAGCCAAATTATTTTAAATTTAAAAGTATAGAGTTGTGCTACACTTACTATTCACCTGTCTTGTGTTGTAATGTCCCACTGTGGGACGTCTGAAAATCTCTTAATCTTATCATTACTGACTGTTGCTAAAATAAAAAAACTAACTAAAACAAGTGCAGTCAAAAGTCACAAATGCTGCATTTACAAAAATACAGGAAAAAAAACAAAAACTGGGGTCCCCCTTTGGCCTCGTGCACCTATTGAAGGAAAAATATAAAAAACCTTAGTATTACAAAAATATACATTTGCCAAGTCTATCACTACAAAAAAAAAAAAAGTACTTGGCTTTAAACATTTTTGGAGTCGTCATGAGGAAAATAGATAAACGATTTGGACCTATTTTGCTCCTGGTTTATTTTGTTTATTGCCATGATGGCTTTGTTTACGCCTCTGCAATGTACGATTACTCCAGCCTCTGCCAGAGTTATTTAACACGCCTCATTTTCAGAGCAGTCGCTCTGACGTCTGACACTGTCTCTCTGTGACGTAGAAGTCGAACTCTCCACGTCTCTATGTTTTGGCTGGAAATGTCTTTTCAGCTGTTTTATGCCAATCACACACTTTCACACTTCTGTTCCCAAGATCTACAAGCCCCTCCCACTCTGCGGCTCTAGGCTCTAACAGAAACAATGTGTAATGTTGTGTGTGTACTGTTTGTCATTATTGTCCTTATCTCTCTCATACCATTCTCTCTCTCTCTCTCTCTCTCTCTCTCAGACCAGTTACATTCACACCAAACTCTGTTTTCTACATCACAATCGAGCAATGCATATTTCCAAAGTTATGAAACCTCAGGTCGTCTGACTAAAACATTACATTTACTAAATTGATTGTGGGATTTGGTGACAATTTACATTCAAATACATTATAGACAGACTTCTGTCAGAATACTATTATACTATTATACTCCAAGGGATTTTTACCATTTTATTTCTTATTTTTACACACAGACCATAGATTTAGTCTCGGCTGTGGAAAACAACTGGGCAATTTGAAAACACAGAAACTCTGTTTAACTCACAACCTTCAGATTATTCAGAACATTTCAATGGATTTATGAAAAATTCCTTTGTCATGTTTCGCCTCTAAAGAAAAGAATGTGTCCTTCACCCATTCGGGGAAATTATGTAATAAATAAAGTCCTTAATCAAGGAGTATGTGGCCCACGGAATTGATTAAAGTAACCTATCCCCCACTCTATTTTTCTCTTCTTTTTTTTTTCCTCTGACAATAGGGTTTGTCAAGCTACTCTAAACTTTAGAATAGTCTAAATTTGTGCATACGTCAATGATCACATCCATCCCCAAATGAGTGCTTGTGTTTGTGTTGTCCTGCCTTCTGGACATGTGTAGATGTGTGTTTGAGTCATGTTTTGTTTACGATACCCGGACCATGGTCTGCCTCGTCCAGATCGTCCGTGGGACCCTCCCAGACCCTCGTCCTCCAGTCAGTCAGTCCCATATCGTTCATGCTGGTTCCTGTGGAACTGTCCGGAAACGTGGTGGGCCTGGGGCCATTTTGTCAGAACCAGTTGTTGCTTTGTCTCTGTCCACTCTTTGACTGCTGCTGTGGGCGGGGCTTCCCTTGTCAGTGGGAAAGTTTCTTGTGAACTGCCCTATCTCTTCACAGGGATAGAAGCCTGTGGTCCTCTCTCTACACAGGGATAGAAGCCTGTGGTCCTCTCTCTACACAGGGGATAGAAGCCTGTGGTCCTCTCTCTACACAGGGATAGAAGCCTGTGTTCCCATTCTCTGCAGGGATAGAAGCCTGTGGTCCCACCTGTATCAGGGCGGGTGATGGGCGGAGGAGGGGGCAGAGTTCTTGGCATGACTGGTTTGGGCACAGGGGGCCGGGGACAGAGTTCTTGGCTTTCATGACTGTTTGGGGCACCAGACTTGTCCATGTTGGGCTTTGTGGGTAACTGACGAGGGTTCTGGTTCAGGAAGGGGTTTGTCTTACCCTCCATATCATTGTCCTCCATCAGAGTCTGAGGTTTGGGGACGTTTAGTCACACGTCCAGGGTCTAGGTCGGGGTCCACACATCTGACCGGCTCAGAAAGCATCCACGATCCCAGGGTTATCTATGTGAAAATAGAAAAAAAAAGATACGGCAGTAACTTGCCCTTTGATAGATTGCGTGTGCGTGTTTGCGTGCATGTGTGTGTGTGTGTGTGTGTGTCGTCGCGCCTATACGCCTCTTGATAGAGTATTCAGGTGGTTCGATTGGGTCTCTTACATACATTCATGCTCTCATTCTGACTTTCCATTCGCTCTCCACACAGACTTGTATTTCTTTGTTTATCAGTCACTCTCACAGTCATTCTCGGTCACTCCAGTTCAAGTCTTATCACTCCTGGCTCGCTTCACACATCTCATGTCACTTTCATACCAGTCTGTGTCGCCCAGGACTGTACTGGTTCTGGGCTCTGTATGTGTTTGTAATGTGTGTATGGTTACATTTCCCCCAATGTAATTAACCAACTAATTAGTTTAAATCAACTACTCTTATTTTCTTTTCTTTTACTCCCTCTACTTCATCCGTTCACATACTCAAACACTCATGTTTTGTCAAGAATTTGTACACAGTACGCCAGACTCATTATTACATACGTCAGAATCTATTTGGTAGGTTTCATTTGCTAATTTTCTAAATGTTTGTAGTTTATAGACTTGATTTAAACTTGAAGACCTACTGTCCGGGAAACCCTATTTTTCCAGACCATACATTTGAACATTCAAGGGCCGTTGGCCCATATTTTCCGGCCATTGCCTTCGTCACCGCGGTTTGTGGGACCTCGTCCCTGTCAGACGATAATGATCCCTGATTTTGACCCATCTTGGCCCACTATGGCTGTCCCTATTCTCCTTACTATGCCCTCACGAGTCCAAGTCAAGCTAGTTAATACACAATTAACCCTTAAAACTTGCTAGTAAAGTCAAGCCAGTTAAACACATTCTGTAAACAGGAAAACAGGAACCATCTCTTAACTTCACTAGTCAAGTAATCTACTAAAGTCAGCTAGTTAATACGACATTAACACGAAACGAACCATCTCTTAACTAGTCAAAGTAAATCACTAGTCAAGTCAGCTAGTTAATACATCTGTAAACAGGAAAACATCTGACTCTGAGAACAGGACAGCCAAGGCCTCTCGCTGGGTGAAAATGGGGCTTTTAGTTTTGCGCGGAGAGATAAAATACGGGGTTCTTTTGACAGTTTGAAAGAATACAGCTCTTACCACACTGGTTGTTTACGTTTGTCCGTTTGATAACCATGCGCTGGACGGCATCGCCTCGGCCCGGCGCCAGGAATCTTCTGTATCTCAAACACGCGAGGAGAAGACCATGCCAGAGGCTGGGGAGGCCACCCTTCCTGGGCCGGGTCCGCGGCGAAGCCCCTCCAGACGATGGGACTGTTCGTTGACGCCAAATTGTTGTAGAATTACTGCACATAACAAGAGTAAAATAATGTAAACAACCCAGAGCTGTAATTCCAAACAAAGTGTGAGTTTATTCATTAGTAAATGTGCACAATTACAATGAATAACAGAACCGATACCAATACCACCGGGCAGCCGTCCGAAATCGACTGCCCCGATTGAGGAAATGACTGTACATTAAATAGACCAGAGTAAACAAACACATATCTACTCTAGATATTACATAAATGAAGTCAACATTGATATGTGTTGCTCAAGGCTTCTCTTTACACGTCCTAACGCTGATACAACTCTGATATATGTAACAATCTGCTTTTGACCTGAACATATTGTTCTATGACCCAGGTCAAAGACATGATGCAGCACGTCTCCATCTATCACTGACCTGCTGCCAACAGAGCATTATGGCCTGTATCTGAATCCAGAGTTGACTGTTAGTTAATAACTTACACTCATAACTATTTGGTGTTAATTCAGATTGCTTTACTAAAATATTTCTATAACAATCCTATCTATCCTAAAGTAGAGCCATCGCAAAAGCCCAGAGTCATAGTAGGCTCCCAAAGAGAAATGGGAAACCTGACTGGAATTTAACATTGTCCTTCTTTTAGCAAACATGTTTTTATCATTTCACACTTAAAACAAACAGTTACAACTGTAAAAGACAAAGCACAGAATATTTCACCAATGCCACAGTGCAAAGAACTTAAGTTAATCCCAAACATGAAACACATAAACTACAAATATCACTACAGTCTCACCGCTCATCAGGATGTTAGGATTTACTCCAACTAACAGATAAACACGTAAAGATTCTCTGAAAAAATGCAAATTGGCGGGTTACTAAACTCGACAAGTCACAAGAAGTCACAACAAGTTAAACATGGCTTAGTTTCAAACCAAATAAAACGTAAATTGGATTACAAATACTACATTGGTCTACAGCAGAGCACTAATTACACTAATGCTCATCACTATACATGAAATAAATTCACTACTTAAAGCACAAGCTTCTGAACATGTGGAAACACAAATCACTTTGAAAGAGAACGGCACTCGCGAAACTCCATTACTCTCCCAATACCATACATCAATGTTTTTGTCAACGTCAAGTCCCATCTGCGGTGCTCAATCTTCATGAGTTTGTAAAAGCAGCGCCCCCTTGTGGTTTTGTTTTGTTATTTTAGTATAGAGTTCACTTTTCTTGTGTTGTGTACTCCTCATGCCTACTGTTGTGTTACTGCTGATGCAACACTGACATTTTTCAGACCTGTTCCCGGTGTTGGCCTCCGCTGGCAGCCTCACCGCTTCTGTTCACTGTCTTTATGGACAGAATTTCTAGGTGCAGCTGGGGGCCGGAGGGGTCCGGTTTGGAGACTACAGGATTTTGTTTGCAGACGAACCAGGACCTGCAACATGCATGGATGGTTTGAGTGTGGCAGAGTGTGAAGCAGCTGGGATGAGAGTCAGAACCTCTAATCCTCATCCTTCCTTCTACGAGTGATGGTCAGTGATGTAGTCACTGTATCGGACCGTTGCAGTGAAGATGGAGCTGAGTCAAAAGGCAAAGCTTTCGATTTACTGGTCAATCTACATTCCCACCCTCATGCGAGCTGCAAGCTGTATTAATACTTTTGAGAGGCACTCTAGATACATGTGGACACCTAAAAACACATATAAGTGCAATAAATGAGTTTCAATTAACTTTGATCTTCTGCTTTCTTGAGTCCATTGGTGACTAGAAAGAGAAAGCAGCATTTTCTTACACCGTGATCTGACCTTAGTGCGCTAAAATCCATACACACATGGGTTAAACACTGTGGTGATAAACTACTATTGTAGCCACAGCTGCCCTGAGGCACACTGACAGAAGCAATGCAACCAGTATTTACCATCGCCAACCATTCACGCTATACAAAATTGAATTGAACTTTAATGTTATTCTCATGGAAAACCACTGCCTTTCTTTAATTGATACTTATTTACTTAGTTACAAATTACAAAGATAAAGAAAATCATAAAAATCATTAAACAGTTCATTTGTTTGTATAAATGGAAACAAGGATTTCTTTTACAGGGATCAATAAAGTATTTATTTAGTAGGAACAGCAGAACGAAGCAGTCTCCTGAAGAGAATGCGTACTTTCCTCAGATTCAGTCCGTACATGAGAGGGTTAAACAGCGGCTGAACTGCCAAGAAATACAGCGACAAAACCACCGTCATGGCGCCTTGGACGTTCTTCAGCCTGAACCGGCTCTGCAGCACCTCGAAACACACCCCGAACGAGAAGTTTACGATGGAGGCCAGGTGTGGAACGCACGTGCTCATGGCCTTCTGCCGCGTCTGCCTCGACCCACGGAAACAGACCTTCAAAATGTGCAGGTAGGTGAAGAGGATCATCCCCAGAGGCCCCAGAACGACCACGGACGTGATGATGAGTCCGTAGACGTTGTTGAGATTCGTATCGGAACAGGCCATTCTGACGATGAAGTAATTATCACAGTAGACTTTGGGGATGACGTCTCCGCACAGCCGCAGCGGAATGCTCAACAAAATTAGGACAAGTATTGAAACGCAAGGGTAGAACCAGGAGAACGCGACCAGAACTGAGACCTTTCTGAAACACATGTTGGAATTGTATTGAAGCGGGAAGCAAATGGACAAGTAGCGATCGTACGACATGATTGCCAAAGTCAAGAACTCCACAGAGACGTAGGAGTAGATGCAGAAGATCTGGACGAAGCAGAACGGAGGCAGGACCGAGTGGACGTCGAGAGGGATTTGAGATAGAAGCAAAGGGAACAAGGCGGTGCTGCCGTAAAGCTCGTTCATAGACAAACTACAGAGGAAAATGTACATTGGTTCATGCAGAGTCCGGTTCAAACAGATCACAATGATGAGCAGGAGGTTGGATAACACTATTAGCACATACACACACAAAACAAGGATTAAATACAGCCATCGCAAAGGCCCAGTGTCCAAGTAGGCTCCCAACGTGAAAGCCAGAGTCGAGTTCATATTTGTCTTTGACTTTTTAACAGACATAAATAAGTTGCGTTCATGTGACATCAACACATTCCAAAGAGTCTGTGTAGTTTACTTGTAGGGAAGGGTAATTAAGCAATCTTTCTTGGTAACAATGAAAAGAGTCAAAAGTCAGATTTCTAGTCCTACATTTGTTGCTGATTTCTATAAAATCCCCGGAACAATCAACATGAAATGAAACCTCTCACATAGTTCCACGTATTTTTGTCTGTTTTTATGAACTTTGGTCTTGCTATTTTCTCCTAAAGATGCCTAGAACTGCGATAATATTCAACTAAAGCATGTACACGATGGTCAGGAGAACAGACATAGATGGTACAGACATAGATAACTTACAGGTCAAAAACATATCCGGGAAAACATTTGGACATTTTCTTTCAAAAATCGCTTCTTTCCCACAGATTTTTACTGGCGCCTGTCCTCCTGCTTAAATGTAATTCTACGACATGAGCGCAGCCTATAAGTAAGTAAGTAAAGTTTATTTTTATAGGGTCCTTCACAGATCAGAATCACAAAGATTTTTTTTTTTTTATCTGTGCTTTTTCATACAAGCTGCTATAGTTCTCTGTCGGAGAAAAATTTAAGTATAATCTCATGTCATAACCAAACGGAAAGAAACATAAAACCCACGTAAAATCTCAGTGAATTTCAGGAGATGTTCACAATTTTCTACAACAAACACAATGAACTAAACATCTACCATTGTGTGTTGATTCATTGAAACAAAACAATTGATGTAAATGTCCTTGTAAATTACTCCATTGTGTCTAATCTTATCTTAAACTTCTTTGCTTCTTCTATTCCAGAACTAAATTACTTTAACTGCTGTGAAGACGAGAGGAACCTTCCCAAACTAATACATTATTAGTTATACAGTATATATTATTATTATAGTAATTTCTACATAAATTCTAATTCAAGCCAACGTCGCCTTCTGTCAATCTGTTAGAAAAATTAAAAAATAATAGTAGTATAATAGTAAAGGTTTCTATTCAAGATTCTTCATGTAGTATCAAGGTAAACCATGAATTTCTTGGTAATTTGTAACTTAAGCCAATGCTACACATTTCAGAGAACATTGAAGTCAAATTTTGGTAAGAAAAAGTAAAAAAAAAATAACAGAAATTTAAGCTCATGTAACAAATCTCAACATTCTTTAAATCAGTGAATTATTCTTGGCCACGTTGGAAAATACCAACAAAACTAGAAAAATAAATCTAATCTCTTTAAATAGTTTAGTTTTGTGATACACTGCAGTTTATGGCAACAATAACTAGAAAAATACAATGAAATATTAGTTAAAAAGTCAAATATGAACCAGAGAAAGACAGACCCTGAGACCAGTCGTGTCTGCAGCTGGAAACGCTCTGGTCCTTATTTATATGTCTGAACCAAGTCCTGTCGTTCCCATAGAAACTCACTTCATCCAATCAGGCTTGAAGAGGATCTTACTATTAATATTAATATAATGATATGATTAAGATTATGATTATAATGTTTATTCGTTCTATAGTGGGGAAAAATGTAAATTGTGTGACTCTGGTCTGTGAAAGGCACTATATGAATCAAGATTACTTACTTTAAAAAAAGAAACAAGAAAAGTGTAATGTCCGGACTTAAGCCACTACTTTTTTCTGGTTCTTTGATCCCTGCGGCTTATACAGCAATGCGGCTAATATGTGAATTTGTATTGTGGTAGAGTTGTCAGAGCAGAGTTTATGGACTTTATTGTTTTGACTCCAAGTTTTAGTCGCTACGGGACATTTGTTTATTGTCAAAACAGATGAAGGTGAAGGAGTGATGAAGCTAACGGTGAAGCTAATAAACACAGTCATTAAACCTCATTGTGTCCAGTTAAAACAGTCGTCTCTCTGCTGCATTACAACATGAAAACCTGCGGCTTATATTCAGGTGAGGCCTATATGTGGACAACATTGACTTTCTTTTCAAATGTTGCTGGTGCGGCTTGTTTACAGGTGTGCCCTATAGTCCAGGGGCGACAGTGGCTCAGTTGGTAGAGCATTAGTCTTTGGACTTAATGATGGTTATGGGATTGATCCCCCCACGATATGTGTCATCTGCTCCCACTGATGTTTGCTGTTGCTGTGTTCCTGGGCAACCTGCCTGAAGCCCCTGCTAAAAGACCAAGGCCAAGAGAGCTTTGAGACTTGGGTACCACCTCCCCAACCCAGAAATGCATTAATAAAGGGAAGAAAATTACATGAATAATTATTATCCCTTATGGTTTTACATGTATTCACACTGTTTTGATGTTATATCTGTTTTATCTGTTTTACATTGTGCTTTATGAATACATTAGATTTGATTGATTGATTAAAAGATATTTTGAATATGTCTCCTTTAATGAGTGTTTTATGCATGAACTGCAGCTCAATGTGCTTACAAACATGTGCTTGAGAGTAGGAGTCATATATTTTTATTTTTCATACTAGTAAGAAAGAGTTTTTCGGCTGAGTGAGAGTGGTCCTCTGCTGCAAAATGCAATCTTCATTGTCTTATTATTTATGATTTCAATGCCTTGTGGGAATGTTTTGTCTTGTTTTGTTCCGCACGTTGCCTTATGTATGAATTGTGCTATACAAATAAACTCGCCTTGCCTACACTGTGAAAAACTAATTTAAAGCTTAAGAGACAGAGGCCAAAATACGATGAAATCTGCCCCACGTTATCGTCATACGCTCCGTCACCTTCTCTCAGATCAGGCTCTGCTCTGGGTTCCTCCGACTAAAAGGAAACTCAGACGAGACTGAGATTTTTCCTAAATGATGAAATGAGCTGCTCCTGTGTGTGAGACTGTCGGATTCACTTCCTGTTTTTAAGTCTCGTCTTAAGACTCACTTTTTCTCATTGGCTTTTAATTTATTTTTTATTTTTTGTGTGCTGTAAATAGTGTGTTTTTTTGCCGCTGTTTTGTATTTTGCAATTGTATATTTGTGTGTCTTTTTTATGCAAAGCACTTTGGTTGACCTTGTTGTTTTTATTGTCACATTCAAGAATCTTGTTTTAACACAGTCAGAATGTGTCAGATCAGGATAAAAACACTCGATTCAAGCAACTATTACCTCATTTTTGCAGTGTACTGTTGGTGATATTTGAACACAAGGTTAAATCCTACCACATCATGCTGTAAACATCGCAGACTTATAAGAAAGATCCTTGTGAGTCACTATTTGACTCTTTGGGCTGAGATCAGATGGGTTGAGTGAGTTCTGTCCTCTCTTTTTTACATTTCTGTCTAAAAAAAGCTGATTTAAAGATGTGACAAAGGCCAACCATACAGCTCACACCAAAAACTGTGTGCTATATATATGTATAAAGACATTTGTTTCAATGTATTTAACTTATAAGTGTTACCCTATTACTGAATTACACTGTGAAGAGTGATGAAAAGTAAGTAAAAATTGCATTAATTTGTATTTGTCAAATGTATCTTTTTGAGCACATTCTGAATGCCTTAAAACAAGATTTGTCAACAGGACAATGAGCAAAATGATCTTGTTTTAAAAAGATACACAAAATGTCTCACTTGAAATGAGAAAATAAATCTACATTTCTTTGTCCCGTTGGAGAATCTTGTTTTAACACAGTCAGAATGTGTCAGTTTAAGATTAAATCCACTCAATTCAAGCATTATTTTCCTCATATTTTTACATTTTTCACAGCGTAGATGAGTGTTAAGAGATTGACAGACATCACACCTCGACCTGTTCTTACAACATAACACAACACAATTTCATTTACTATACACAACCCTGAGCACTTCTATACAACGCACTCTGACTTTGGTGAGTTTGAGTCCGTACATGAGCGGGTTGAGCAGCGGCTGAAGCACCAGGAAATACAAAGACAGCAGAATGCGAATGAGTTTGGGCACGTTGGTCATGTCGAACCTGCTCTGAACTATCTCGAAGAACATCCCACAACAAAGATTTATCACCGAGGCCAGGTGAGGAGTGCAGGTGTTGAGAGCCTTCTGCCTGGCCTGCTTCGAGCCCCCGAAACACACACGGAGAATGCGGATATACGAAAACAAA
Organism: Knipowitschia caucasica; assembly: GCA_964034765.1. NCBI lineage: Eukaryota > Metazoa > Chordata > Actinopteri > Gobiiformes > Gobiidae > Knipowitschia > Knipowitschia caucasica. The sequence continues at coordinate 28,763,304 of OZ035832.1, forward strand.
ATGACGCTCAACGGGAGAAAGACGGTCACAAAGAGATTGGCTAAACCGAAAATATTATGGACCACAGTTGAACCGCATGCTAGCTTCACGATGTAGAAGTTATTGCAGTAGACGGTGGGGATAGCATTCCCGCATAGCTTTAGCGAAGCAGCTAGCGTTTGCGCGGTGATGACAGAGAGCAGAGGGTAGAGCCAGGCCAATGTGATCAGTGTGGTAACCTTTCGGGTGGTCATAAGAACGTTGTAGCGAAGGGGGCAGCAGATGGCTAGGTAGCGGTCGTAGGCCATGATGCTAAGATTAAACATCTCCGCGCCGGCGTAGATGTAGATGAAGAAGATCTGGAGGAAGCAGAACAGGTACGAGACCGAGTGAGAGTCCTGGAGCATTTGGACCATGAGGAACGGGAGCAGAGCCGTGCTGCCCCAAAGCTCATTCACAAATAAACAGCAGAGAAACATATACATGGGCTCATGCAGAGATCTAGTCGAGGTTATAACGACCAGGAGAAGCAGGTTAGACATTAGAATGAACACGTAAACAAGCAGAATGATGAGGAAATACAGCCATTGCAGAGGGCCATTGTCGAAGTAGGCTCCCAGGGTGAAATGGGAGACCTGAGTGGAGTTGATTGCCATGGCTCCGCTGCGCTTGGGTCTGGGTGATAGACGGGGCATGGCCACAGAGGGGAGAGGGAAGAGAGCAGAGCCACGCGAGGAGACGTCTCGGTGGCTCTGAGGACGGACACTGACGAACGGACGTTTTAAACCCTGCGGCCGAGGACAGGAGGCGGGAAAAGCATGCGTCAAACTATAACACGTGCTACAAGGAATCAGTGGGGATTGGATTCGTGATGTTGTTATTGATGTAGTTTAGGAAGTGTTGTTTTTCCAGGTGGACAAACAGCCATAAGAAGTCTATAAGATAAAATAGATACATTTGGCTTCTGACTATAAAATTATACTTTTCGGGTACTCACGAGAAAGCCACAACGTTTGTCACCTCGCGAGTGAACACTTTACAGTCTGAGCTGAGGAGCCTTATGTACAGTGACATTTGTCGACTGAACAAATCAGAAAATATTATAATATTATTAGCGCTGACAAACATCAGGTTCAGTGCCACTCGACCTCAGTCCAAGATGTGGAGACACTGGTATTTTAAAGTCAGTCCAATGTTTGTTTGTTATTTTCTTTTGTCTTGTCTGTCTGTATGTTTTAAATTGAACCTAGAGTCTATAATTAAGTAGAATTGAATTGAATAAATAAAAGTTTGTAGATGGTACATGTGGCTTAGAATGTGACATATCTTAAATGTATTCTCATATTTGAACGGACAGTGGTCGTCCCGCTCCCTCTGGACCAATGGTTTCTATCTGAACATACAAACTATTTTTACTCAACATTTACAGTGGGGCAAAAAAGTATTTAGTCAGCCACCGATTGTGCAAGTTCTTCCACTTAAAGTAATGACAGTGGTCTGTAATTTCACTTCAACTGTGAGAGACAGAATGTGAAAAAAAAAAAATCCAGGAATTCACATTGAAGGATTTTTTAAGAATTGATTTGTAAATTATGGTGGAAAATAAGTATTTGGTCAATAACAAAAATTCAACTCAATACTTTGTAATATAACCTTTGTTAGCAATAACACAGGTCAAACGATTACTATAGGTCTTTACCAGGTTTGCACACATAGTAGCTGGTATTTTGGCCCATTCCTCCATGCAGATCTTCTCGAGAGCAGTGAACACGGACTTTCAACTCATCCACAGATTTTCAATGGGGTTGAGGTCTAGAGACTGGCTAGGCCACTCCAGGACTTTCAAATGCTTTTTACGGAGCCACTCCTTTGCTGCCCGGGCGGTGTGTTTGGGATCATTGTCATGCTGGAAGACCCAGCCACGTATCATCTTCAAAGCTCTCACTGATGGAAGGAGGTTTTGGCTCAAAATCTCACGATACATGGCCCTATTCATTCTTTCCTTAACACCGATCAGTCGTCCTCTCCCCTTAGCAGAAAAACAGCCCTAAAGCATGACGTTTCCACCCCCATGCTTCACAGTAGGTATGGTGTTCTTGGGATGCAACTCAGTATTCTTCTTCCTCCAAACACGACAAGTCGAGTTTATAACAAACAGTTCTACTTTGGTTTCATCTGACCACGTGACATTCTCCCAATCCTCTGCTGTATCATCCATGTGCTCTCTGGCAAACTTCAGACGGGCCTGGACATGCACTGGCTTCAGCAGGGGGACACGTCTGGCACTGCAGGATTTGATTCCCTGTCGTCGTAGTGTGTTACTGATGGTAACCTTTGTTACTTTGGTCCCAGCTCTCTGCAGGTCATTCACCAGGTCCCCCCGTGTGGTTCTGGGATATTTGATCACCGTTCTCATGATCATTTTGACCCCATGGGATGACATCTTGCGATCGAGGGAGATTATCAGTGGTCTTGTATGTCTTCCATTTTCTGATAATTGCTCCCACAGTTGATTTGTTCACACCAAGCTGCTTGCCTATTGTAGATTCACTCTTCCCAGTCTGGTGCAAGTCTACAATTCTTTCCCTGGTGTCCTTCGACAGCTCTTTGGTCTTGGTCATAGTGGAGTTTGGAGTCTGACTGTTTGAGGCTGTGGACAGGTGTCTTTTATACAGATGAGTTCAAACAGGTGCCATTAATACAGGTAACGAGTGGAGGACAGAAGAGCTTCTTAAAGAAGAAGTTACAGGTCTGTGAGAGCCAGAGATCTTCCTTGTTTGAAGTGACCAAATACTTATTTTCCACTATAATTTACAAATAAATTCTTTAAAAATCCTACAATGTGAATTCCTGTATTTTTTTTTCACATTCTGTCTCTCACAGTTGAAGTGTACTGTACCTATGATGAAAATTACAGACCTCTGTCATTATTTTAAGTGGGAGAACTTGCACAATCGGTGGCTGACTAAATACTTTTTTGCCCCACTGTAGATATAATCACATTTTGTATTAATTTTTTTATTCATATTTTATTTGAAAATAACAAAATGTAACAGATACAGTTTTCATCATCATAATACAGACAATTTCTATTTTTCCAATGATGAGCTCATAGTACTGTCCTATGTCACCATTTATAAACAAATTATGCCCAAATAAAAGGTAAATCAAAATAGTAAAAGAAAGGAAAATTAGAGTAAAGAAAAATAAAAATAAAAACTGGAGTGTGTACATTAGGTAAAGGGATACAATAAATGTTCTAACAAATGGGGAAAAAATCACAGAAAGTCTGCATTTGGGGAAATGTATTTTTATCCATTTGTTCCAAATGCAATAAAATATATCTCTTTTAATGTTTATAATATAGGTTAACTTTTCCATTTTATATACTGTATCTCAAATACGACGTCAATCCAGCCGTCAAGTGAGGGCCGTGTGGGAGTCAGCCATAATCACATTTTTACCAGTAACTTGCTTTGATCGGTGACTCTGGTGGAATCAGCATCTTGTACAGTGTGGTTTGCAGCAGCATCAGAGAGAAAGGAAGAAGCCGGAACAGGTCACCAGGAAGTCCAGCTCTGCCCTAGACACAGTGCAGGAAGCCCCTGGACAATTTATTTTATATTTGTGTTTGTGCAGCTAAACAGAACTGTTTTAAGGCTGGATTTGCATATTGTCAAAGAAAAAGCCCGTCTTTCATTTTCAGGAAGAGTGTTCCAGATTCCAAAAGTCAATATGAACGACACATAAAAACTCAGGAGGAAAAACAAAGCCACATTCATGTATGTTAAAAATGTATGCAAGAATTTCATTCAATGTTTATTTGTAAAGCACATTTAAAACAGCCTAAAGCAAAGTGCAAGACAGACAAGTGCAAAACACCAACAATAACAACACATCAAAACACAGACAGATATAAACACATCGGGCTTGGAACTGAAATCTAATTCTTTGAGGCATTTCACACTGACGGAGACGCCTTCACAAACAGGACTTTTAAGCTCGCTCTCACTTTAGACAAGATGAGTCCATGAGGCTGAGGACTCTCTGTGTCAATGCGCCATCATGAAATACAGTGGTTGATAAGGGACAAAAAGGAGTTTGAGCGGGAGTTGGGGACCACTGTCAAAGACCACGTTTTGTCCTGAGAGGCCACCGTAGTATTGTACATTACAATTTATGATCTCAATGCTAGATGGGAGTAAAAACTACACAGTGCACCTTTAAAACCAAAAGTACATGATTGTGGATTGAAATGTAGACACCGAAGCTTTAACAGCGATAATAGAGAAACAGGAGCAGCTGGAGGAGTCTACAGAAGAGAATCAAGTTTACTGAGCGTTCCATTTACTAGGAACATAACAAGAGAGAGCACTGTCTCAAGTGAAACAGAAATATGAACAAATGAAAAATTCATTTATTTCTATCAAGATGACAACAGCAGGTTGTGGTTGGATTTATTCACAGCATTTAACACTTCAAGACTCTTTCTGTTGAGACAAACAACATGTGTTATTGAATAATAACAGTAGTCTGATAAAAACACAGTCAGAATTAATTAAAATTCGCGTTAAAACACACGATTCAAGCAACTACTATCTGATATTTTATCATTTTCGCAGTGCACTGTTGGTGATATTTGAACACAAGGTTAAATCCTACCACATCAAGCTGTAAACTTCTTTTGCAAACTTGTAAGAAAGGTCCTTGTGAGTCACTATTTGACTCTTTGGGCTGAGATCGGATTGGTTGAGTGAGTTCTGTCCTCTCTTTTTTACATTTTTGTCTAAAAAAAGCTGATTTAAAGATGTGACAAAGGCCAACCATACAGCTCACACCAAAAACGGTGTGCTATATATATGTATAAAGACATTTGTTTCAATGTATTTAACTTATAAGTGTTTCCCTATTACTGAATTACACTGTGAAGAGTGATGAAAAGTAAGTAAAAATGGCATGAATTTAGCAAATGTATCTTTTTGAGCACATTCTGAATGCCTTAAAACAAGAGTTGTCAACGGGACAACATCTTAAAGATATGCACAAAATGTCTCGCTTGAAATGAGAAAATAAATATAAATTTATTTGTCCCGTTAGAGAATCTTGTTTAAACACAGTCAGAATGTGTCAGATTAAGATAAAATCCACTCGATTCAAGCATTATTTACCTCATATTTTCACATTTTTCACAGCGTAGATGAGTGTAAAGAGATTGACAGACATCACACCTCGACCTGTTCTTACAACACAACACAATTTCATTTACTATACACAACCCTGAGCACTTCTATACAACGCACTCTGACTTTGGTGAGTTTGAGTCCGTACATGAGCGGGTTGAGCAGCGGCTGAAGCACCAGGAAATACAAAGACAGCAGAATGCGAATGAGTTTGGGCACGTTGGTCATGTCGAACCTGCTCTGAACTATCTCGAAGAACATCCCACAACAAAGATTTATCACCGAGGCCAGGTGAGGAGTGCAGGTGTTGAGAGCCTTCTGCCTGGCCTGCTTCGAGCCCCCGAAACACACACGGAGAATGCGGATATACGAAAACAAAATGACGCTCAACGGGAGAAAGACGGTGACAAAGAGATTGGCTAAACCGAAAATATTCTGGACCACAATTGAACCGCATGCTAGCTTCACGATGTAGAAGTTATTGCAGTAGACGGTGGGGATAGCATTCCCGCATAGCTTTAGTGAAGCAGCTAGGATTTGCCCGGTGATGATAGAGAGCAGAGGGTAGAGCCAGGCCAATGTGATCAGTGTGGTAACCTTTCGGGTGGTCATGCGAACGTTGTAGCGAAGGGGGCAGCAGATGGCTAGGTAGCGGTCGTAGGCCATGATGCTAAGAGTAAACATCTCTGCGCCTCCGTAGATGTAGATGAAGAAGATCTGGAGGAAGCAGAAAAGGTACGAGACCGAGTGAGAGTCCTGGAGCATTTGGACCATGAGGAACGGGAGCAGAGCCGTGCTGCCCCAAAGCTCATTCACAAATAAACTGCAGAGAAATATATACATCGGCTCATGCAGAGATCTAGTCGAGGTTATAACGACCAGGAGAAGCAGGTTAGACATTAGAATGAACACGTAAACAAGCAGAATGATGAGGAAATACAGCCATTGCAGAGGGCCATTGTCGAAGTAGGCTCCCAGGGTGAAATGGGAGACCTGAGTGGAGTTGATTGCCATGGCTCCGCTGCGCTTGGGTCTGGGTGATAGACGGGGCATGGCCACAGAGGGGAGAGGGAAGAGAGCAGAGCCACGCGAGGGGACGTCTCGGTGGCTCTGAGGACGGACACTGACGAACGGACTTTTTAAACCCTGCGGCCGAGGACAGGAGGCGGGAAAAGCATGCGTCAAACTATAACACGTGCTACAAGGAATCAGTGGGGATTGGATTCGTGATGTTGTTATTGATGTAGTTTAGGAAGTGTTGTTTTTCCAGGTGGACAAACAGCCATAAGAAGTCTATAAGATAAAATAGATACATTTGGCTTCTGACTATAAAATTATACTTTTCGGGTACTCATGAGAAAGCCACAACGTTTGTCACCTCGCGAGTGAACACTTTACAGTCTGAGCTGAGGAGCCTTATGTACAGTGACATTTGTCGACTGAACAAATCAGAAAATATTATAATATTATTAGCGCTGACAAACATCAGGTTCAGTGCCACTCGACCTCAGTCCAAGATGTGGAGACACTGGTATTTTAAAGTCAGTCCAATGTTTTTTTGTTATTTTCTTTTGTCTTGTCTGTCTGTATGTTTTAAATTGAACCTAGAGTCTATAATTAAGTAGAATTGAATTGAATAAATAAAAGTTTGTAGATGGTACATGTGGCTTAGAATGTGACATATCTTAAATGTATTCTCATATTTGAACGGACAGTGGTCGTCCCGCTCCCTCTGGACCAATGGTTTCTATCTGAACATACAAACTATTTTTACTCAACATTTACAGTGGGGCAAAAAAGTATTTAGTCAGCCACCGATTGTGCAAGTTCTTCCACTTAAAGTAATGACAGTGGTCTGTAATTTCACTTCAACTGTGAGAGACAGAATGTGAAAAAAAAATCCAGGAATTCACATTGAAGGATTTTTAAATTATGGTGGAAAATAAGTATTTGGTCAATAACAAAAATTCAACTCAATACTTTGTAATATAATCTTTGTTGGCAATAACAGAGGTCAAACGATTACTATAGGTCTTTACCAAGTTTGCACACTCTGTAGCTGGTATTTTGGCCCATTCCTCCATGCAGATCTTCTCGAGAGCAGTGAACACGGACTTCCAACTCCCCACACAGATTTTCAATGGGGTTGAGGTCTAGAGACTGGCTCGGCCACTCCAGGACTTTCAAATGCTTCTTACGGAGCCACTCCTTCTTTAATCCCGGGACACGGGATTCCCGGGAAATCTGATCAAAACTATTTCCCGATTCCCGGGAAATGTTATGACGGGAAACGGGAAATTAAAGTAAAAAAAAAAAATCCAGTGCGCTTCTATTATAGAGCACGTTTATTGTTGTTCAAATTTCAAACATATTTCATTTACAATCAACATGTCTACAGCTGAGAGGATGGCTCATAAATTGTGTTTTTTACAACAAATATGGGTCTTAATCGCACTAAATCACGACTTGTAATGAGGCCAGCCTCAGGGTACGGGGCACATGTGAGCCCAGAATTCGGCTACATCCAATTCTATCTGAAAGCTCCTTTCTTTTTTTCCATCTGTTGGAGGGCAGCAACAGGTTTGGCTAACATACATGTAACACATTTTAAGATAATATAAAATGTATTTAGGGTAATGTTCTGCTTCCAATGACGATAGGAATGATAAGGAAGAGAGGAGAAGGGTAAGAAGGTTGATATTAGAAATTGGATGCGCCCGAGAGCCGGCTGCAACGAAAACAAAGGAGTTTATGGAGGTGGCACCCGTTTTGTTTTACGCTTTAAAACTCTTTGGGCTTATTTCCAAATGGGGGATTACATATCTGCGCTCAAACTATTATCTGGACTTAAACATGAAACTAGTCTGAACTGAAGTTGTCTGTGCTGTTCATTAATAACTAAGGTAAGACCCATAACACAATTGGAAATGTGCCTTTTAGGAACTTTTGCGTTTTGTATGAGCAAACAATGCGGGCCATGGAAAACATTCTGCTGTAGCCAAACGAATTATGAAAGAGCCGCTTTGTAGGTTCTGTTGATTTATATGATATATGTTCATCTGATTGGGCTGAAGTCAGTGCCTCCAAACCACACTGTACGTCACTGGTCGTCAAGTGGATTGCGCAGACATTTAGAATCTCATAATAGTGAAATTCCGGAAGAAAGCCCATCAACAAAACGTCTGAAAATGCTATGGCTACTTTAGCAAAGCTAGCAAGTCGCTTGGTGAAACACTAGTGGAGATGGCAGCTTTTGTTGGATTATATATTTGAGTGATATCATACATTACTTGGGCTAAAAACAACAACTACAAACAACAGCTGTTTCTCGGGATTTCCCGGGAAAGGCGTCGTCTTTTCCCGGGATTTGATACGTCTCATTTTGGGGAAAAATATTCAACCCTAGTCCTGTCCCCTTAACAGAAAAACAGCCCCAAAGCATGACGTTTCCACCCCCATGCTTCACAGTAGGTATGGTGTTCTTGGGATGCAACTCAGTATTCTTCTTCCTCCAAACACGACGAGTTGAGTTTATACCAAACAGTTCTACTTTGGTTTCATCTGACCACATGACATTCTCCCAATCCTCTGCTGTATCATCCATGTGCTCTCTGGCAAACTTCAGACGGGCCTGGACATGCACTGGCTTCAGCAAGGGGACACGTCTGGCACTGCAGGATTTGATTCCCTGTGGTCGTAGTGTGTTACTGATGGTAACCTTTGTTACTTTGGTCCCAGCTCTCTGCAGGTCATTCACCAGGTCCCCCCGTGTGGTTCTGGGATTTTTGATCACCTGTCTCATGATCATTTTGACCCCATGGGATGAGATCTTGCGATCGAGGGAGATTATCAGTGGTCTTGTATGTCTTCCATTTTCTGATAATTGCTCCCACAGTTGATTTGTTCACACCAAGCTGCTTGCCTATTGTAGATTCACTCTTCCCAGTCTGGTGCAGGTCTACAATTCTTTCCCTGGTGTCCTTCGACAGCTCTTTGGTCTTGGTCATAGTGGAGTTTGGAGTCTGACTGTTTGAGGCTGTGGACAGGTGTCTTTTATACAGATGAGTTCAAACAGGAGCCATTAATACAGGTAACGAGTGGAGGACAGAAGAGCTTCTTAAAGAAGAAGTTACAGGTCTGTGAGAGCCACAGATCTTCCTTGTTTGAAGTGACCAAATACTTATTTTCCACCATAATTTACAAATAAATTCTTTAAAAATCCTACAATGTGAATTGTAGGATTCCTAGGGCGACAGTAGCTCAGTTGGTAGAGCATTGGCCTTCAGGCCTGAAAGTCGTGGGTTCATTTCCCACCTTGACACCTTCTCCACCGACTCCCACTGATGACTGCTGTCGTTGTGTTTTTGGGCAAGACACTTAACCCCACTTTGCCCAAAGCCCCCACTGAAAGATCAGGGCTATGCTCACACTCAGAGAGCAGCCGTCCTCCTGTGGACTCACCACCTGCAGAGGGTCAGTGAGGGGCTGGTGCTATGAGACTTGGGTGGCATCTCTGATTGCCACCCCCCTGACCCAGAAATGGATTAAAGGGAAGAAAATGGATGGATGGATGGATGGAAATTCCTGGATTTTTTTTCACATTCTGTCTCTCACAGTTGAAGTGAACCTTTGATGAAAATTACAGACCTCTGTCATTATTTTAAGTGGGAGAACTTGCACAATTGGTGGCTGACTAAATACTTTTAGTCAAGCCCCTGGACAATTTATTTTATATTTGTGTTTGCGCAGCTAAACAGAACTGTTTTAAGGCTGGATTTGCATATTGTCATTTTCAGGAAGAGTGTTCCAGATTCCAAAAGTCAATATGAACGACACATAAAAACTCAGGAGGAAAAACAAAGCCACAAAAATGTATGCAAGAATTTCATTCAATCAATGTTTATTTGTAAAGCACATTTAAAACAGCCTAAAGCAAAGTGCAAGACAGACAAGTGCAAAACACCAACAATAACAACACATCAAAACACAGACAGATATAAACACATCGGGCTTGGAACTGAAATCTAATTCTTTGAGGCATCTCACGCTGACGGAGACGCCTTCACAAACAGGACTTTTAAGCTCGCTCTCACTTTAGACAAGATGAGTCCGTAGATGAGAGGGTTGAGGATGGGAGTGGACACGATCCAGTACAAGAACAACAGGAGCGGGAGCGCACAGTGTCTTTTATGATAATGAGGCATTCAAAATATATTGCTGGTCTCTGTGACCTCCAACTGCGTGAAAATTATTCCTTGATTATTCCTCATTTTAGTCCAAAAAAATTGAGGTCAAATTCCGCATTGGTTCATAAAGAACAGAAGAACCACTGTCCAGAAATTTTGAAGGGATACAGGAGGATTTTCCACTTCCGGGTAGATCATCAAGACTATTGGTCCTCCGAATTGTCAATCATTCTGATGCTTCTCAAATAAGACCAGAGAGTTTTGTTCAAAAAGTGGAGAGGGCGGTTCATTCCTAAAATGTTTTACCTTTAATACATGTCCTGGATCCTCACTGACCTTATAGCCTCCTGCATCAGCAAGAATCCACTCAAAAACACAGTGGGTACGTGTACAAGCTTAACCTACTGCAAAGCCACAAATAAATATGTTAAATTTCCCAACAAAAGTCCAGGCACCTGCATTATCACATAGTTTTTCAATCACCACTTCTCACTATGTCTCCTCCATTGAGTAAACACATTCACAGACTCAATTCCAAGCTTTGACGTCTTTGTCTCTGGGGCATTGGTCGCGGTGACGTTGGTTAAATCCTCTTTAAATCCAGGATCCACAAACGCTGTTCCCTGAGACCTGTCTGGCTCTCTCCTGTCACCACTTCTCCTATGCGTAATATTTAATGCATGTGATTTTCTATGATTTTAATGCCGCCTTGTTTGATTTTAATGTTTATTTTCGTGTTTTGTCGAGTACTTTTGAGTTGCCTGGTGTATGAGCTCTGCTAGATAAACTTGCCTTGGCTTTCATGTAGCCAGTTTAGCTATTCCGTCTCTTTTTAACCACACAATGAGAAAGAGTAGATTATGTACCACAACAAAAACAATAATCATTAGTTGTAAGACAGCAGAGAAAGCCACTACTTTAAAAGAAGTGGCTTGAAACTGAACATTTATAGATTCCCACCTCCTCTTTCAACACCTTTATCTTAATGCTGCTGATATAAGTTGGAAATCCAAACCATTCTCTACTTCTTTCATTATTTGCAGACATGAAAGAAAAGTCTGGTGCTTTAATAGTTAATTTGAACGGATAAATTAATGGGTTTTTGTACTTGCTGTTTCTTGTACTTTTGCTGAATATAGGCACATTTTTCCTGCCTTTTTCTAATTAGAAGTCCTCATAAGTTCAAAGCTTATTTTCTGTATTTGAGATATTGTTTTTTTTATTGTTTCTTGGCACAAAAGTAAATCGTTCATTTTTTACATCAGTACGACCCTGAATCCTCTCTTCTCAAAGCGTAAATAACAGAAGACAACATTCTGCATAGACTGTCTCAGCATTTGTCCGTGTGGAGTTGAAAAATATTTGTTGTTTTCGGACTTTTCTTTCATGTTATTTTGAATAAGGCTTTTATTCTCCACATATAACGGCTATAATCAAATTCCCCAGGTTTCTGAACCAAACAAGCCCAGTTATGTCTCAAAATATCATTTAGTGTGTTTTGCATGTATTGGAGACGAACGTTGTACTGTTTTGGAAACCAGGAATGGGGGTGAGCAACTGCTGCAATCTGTATTTGTTGATGTATTTATTCTGAATTTTGACTATTTTTAACCAGGATGTACAAATCAGGGACAGAGCCTCTCATTTAAACCGTTCTTTTAAAGCCACAAACATGTTTCGTTTGTCTCCACAGAAATAATCTAGACAAATTTTACCACATTAGGCGGTGTCTAGTTCACGTTTGTCTGAAAAAAGCTGGTCTAGAGATGAGTGAGGCCAAGAGAATACACACTTGTGATAGAACTAAACTGTTTTGAGAGAGACAAACTCTGTATATTGTTTCTACAGTTACTTATTGTGTGGTTTGAAAGTGACGTAATTTCTCACAACACCTTCAAGCACAAGTTGTTGTGCTTGAAGGTCAAAGTAAGGTCTGAAAAGGGAATAGGCAGAAGGTAGAGAGTATAGAGGCCTCTCCTTTAGTACACACATGTTAAACTTACATAGCAGCTACACACACACATAAAAATAAGACTTTTACTCAATAATAACAATAATGTTCTGCTCTCAGCTTCACAATCAACATATGTTTGATCAATATTCTTCTTGAGCAAAGTCTTGAAGTATTGTACAGTCTTGTAAACCTCCAACCAACTCATTTCAGACCTATACTCCAACCACAGCAACACACTGCATTTTTACATTTCTTCTAACACCGGGCTTTATTAACAAATCCCGCTCTCTCTCAAGAGAGAGAGAGATTGAGGCCCTTTCACACCTCTGCAAAACAGTTCTTAATCTGTCAAATGCATCCATCTACTTCATGCATCTTGGGACAATGATGAATTCTACTCCGGTCTCACACTTTGTCCTGGGAGCTTACATGGAAATGGGATTGTTAAAGTACTTTTGCTTCCTGGTCTTGCTTCTCATGTACTGCGCCATCCTCATTTCCAACCTGGTCCTCATCGTCATCATCTGCGTCAACCGAAGCCTCCACGAACCCATGTTTATTTTCCTCGTCAGCCTGTTTTTCAACGAGCTCTATGGCAGCGCCGCCATCTTCCCCATGCTTTTACGCCAGATCCTCCTCGACGTCCACGTGGTCTCCTCCTCCTTGTGCCTTCTCCAGATTTTTGGCCTGTATTCCTACGGAGGTATAGAGTTCGCCATTCTCGCTGTCATGTCTTACGACCGGTACCTGGCCATATGTCACCCTCTTCAATACAACACCAGGATGAGTCCGACCAAAATCGCCACTTTGATTGCTTTGACCTGGTGCTATCCGGTGGTTCTCAACCTCGTCTTCACGTGGGCTCTCACCGCACGTCTGACGTTATGTGGTAACGTCATCGACAAAGTTTACTGCGATAACTTCCTGGTTGTGAGGCTGAGCTGCTTCGACGTGACCACCATCAACGCCCTGGGTCTGACTCACATGTTTACCGTGATTCTGGGTTTGATTTTGCTCATTGTCTACACCTACGTACGGATATTGCACGTGTGTTTTCGCAGCTCCAAGCAGACGAGGAAGAAAGCCCTAAGCACGTGTACTCCTCACCTTCTCTCGATCGTAAACTTCTCGTTCGGGGCCTTCTTTGAGATCGTTCAGGGCCGGTTCCAAATGAGCGCCGCGATTCCGAACCCCTTGAGAATTTTCCTGTCGCTGTACTGGCTCACCGTGCAGCCGCTGTCCAACCCGCTGATCTACGGACTCAAGATGACCAAGATTCGCCTGCACCTCAACCAGGTCTTTGGCAAGTGAGACCAGAGGCTGTTTAAATGTACCTATGATGGCATTAAAGAGAGAGACTAGGGTTTGTGAGATTTTTGTTGTAACTGGTTTCAGCCTTGACAAAAGTGTAGACTGTAAACAAATCCTTAAACTTACAGGAAAAACTCGTAAAAGTAGAAAATCTTTCACTTTTTTCTTCCAAGATCCAGGTCCATACCATCGTACTAATTTCATTTTGTACTATAGTCCCATGTTAACAGATGGGAAGGGTTAACTTCTTTTGCAGATAAAAACGATTGGATCTGACTTCACCGAGACGTATGTAATGCGCCCGAGTGAGTGAGCATTTTGCCTAGCATTAGCATTTAGCCTAGCTTTAGCCATCTTCTTTGCCACTGACAGAGGCCAAAAATGTTTTTAAAGTTCAAGGTTTACTTTATTGTCTCTTTAGGGTAACTTGTCTTCTGCATTTGACCAAACCTGCAACAAGGACAGGAGCCGGGTAGCGCCCAGTACCATATAATATATTGTAATTCATTCAAGTCACTTTGGTAAACATTATGCCAAAGTAAACATCCTTAACCCTCTAGGCGCCACGGTCGACTTAAGTCGACAAGCTGCGGTACTGTTAAAAACGGCCGAGTGTGTCCAACTGAGTGTCAAAATTCATTCATACTCCCTGCCACTAGTTGGCAGACATGTCAGACTACCTCCCTGGCCCCAAAAAACGTCATGCTCCCATACAAAATATTCGAGCAACACCGCGTTGAACCAGTGCGGAAATTATAGCGAAGCGAATGCAGCTGCGGGGCAGCCTGCAAGTGTTGTACCGCACCAAACACTAACTTTAGACACTTTGCACAGGGTCTGCAGGGGTGCGTACCGATGTTCCCCGGGTCCGATGTTCCCCGGGTCCAATGTTCCCCGGGTCCGATGTTCCCCCACTTCTATAGGCGGGGGAACATCGGACCCGGGGAACATCGGTACTTTGCGTATTAAAAAGTCCCGATGTTCCCCGGGTCCGATGTTCCCCCACTTCTATAGGCGGGGGAACATCGGACCCGGGGAACATCGGTACTTCGCGTATTAAAAAGTCCCGATGTTCCCCGGGTCCGATGTTCCCCCGCCAATAGAAGTGGGGGAACATCGGGACTTCAACAACGAGACTAGTCCCGCTGTTCCCCGCGTGCGCGCTTTGATGTTTGATGTTTCCTCCTCCACGAAAGATGGCATATGATCCGCGCCAACTTTTGTGAGAGAAAAAATACTAACTAGCTAAGCCTATTTACTTTTCTTTTTCCCTCTCGCTCTTTGTGTGCTCATATTTCAGCTGATCGCAGCTTGAGTCTATGCAGGATATTTTTGGGCATGTTATGGGCATGTTATCTCCCCTTGCTCACTCTCCCATGGGCATCTATATTTGACAAGTCTGACTGAATAAAATGAGGACGATTGAAACTAGAGCTACTACATCTGTTAGCCTATAGTTTTTCCAAATACGTGGTTTTGCTGAGGGCACTGTGCTTTTACGCATAATGGACACGCATATGACGTCGTTTTTGTTGTAAAACTTGAATATGCTCTTTTAGTTTTAGAGATATTAATACATATTATTCTATTCAGAATGCGTGCGTCATTGTGCATTGTTGTCCCGCCTTACGTGTCACTCACAGTTAAAATGTAAATAACCAATTCAAACATAGCATTTTTACAACTTGAACTTTAAGAAAAAAATGATCAAAGGAATCAGTGTAAAATAAGATCGGAAAAGCTCAATTCATGATTGTTTAATTAGGTTTCCCATTTTTAAATACAATTGGAAACGCTCAGAATTCAAAAATATTGAAAAGTGTATTGGCTCCTACAGTGGGGGGAATAATAATAATAATTATAATAATAATATAACCCCCGAGCGTCATCACGTTCTTACGTTGCTTCAAATATAGTCCTGTTTATTGGCTGAACAATTTTGTCCAATATCATATCACACAGCGTGAAGCGAGAACAACCAGCTATTCCTCGTCTTAAAGATTGACAACGCTCTCAAAGCATTCACAACAGAGCAGCCTTTTTCATTTTAATTTTAAGAAAGTTCAGCGTGAACTTTGTGAGGTAGAGGAGCCAGAGGCCCGGGCCCGTAGGTCCCAGAGGAGGAGAGCGCGGTCAGGCCTGGCTCGCCTTGCACTGATGAGGTAAACTCTAGGCCTGTGTGAGACACACTGTGGGCCTCACTGTAGGCCTCACTGTGGGCCTCACTTTGGGCCTCACTGTGGGCCTCATGTATGAAACCTGCGTACGGCCAAATCAGGGTAAATGAGGCGTACGCAAAATATTACAATTTTCCGCATTTATCTATCTGGACGTGAGCGTACAATACGCAAAAAATAAACGCCAGGTCTGGAGGTGGTGTAAATCTATACGCTGAACTCAACCTTCGGCACAACACGCATGAAATTCAAGATATGTACAACAATAAACATATTCCCTCTGGCAAAATTATATGCTGTGTTTTCATTGAGGATCATGTTTAAAAATTTGAATTTGCGCATCAGAAAAAGTCTAATGGAAACACGCAAACTTCGAATAAATCACAGCTCATGAGGACCCTCTATTAAATCTGACTTGTGTGTGTATTATTTTGATCTGTATGTTTTTAAAATGTGAAGCGCTTTGTGATCCTGGACAGTGAAAGGCTCTATATAAATACACTTTACGCAACAGGGATGTGTGACCCATCTATTGCTGTGGCAGGCTCTGCGCTGCGTAATTATGCACGGCTATTTGTATTCCTCATTCACATCTGGTAAAGCAATGTGTTATTTCATTAGATTTGTGTAAGCCTCACACAGACACACACCCCAATAACGCATCGATGGTATTGCTCACTCAAACGTCTCACTGCCCTGTCCAGAGTGCGCAGCGAGTGCCGTGAGAGGTCGCGCCACATGTGCAGAAGTTTTGGCTCCAGAGTTTCTTTGTGAAATCTGGACCGCAAACGCTCTCTGAAGTGTACAGCGCCTCAATGCGCACTTCTACCCCGAGCCAGGCTGCGTCCAAGACGCTGCAGACGCTTCATTCATGAGAGCCACCGCTGCATAATATATATGAATTAATTAATTCATTCAATCAATCTATATTTATTCACTTCTACAATTCAATAAGGATTTTTCTAATGTATCAAAACATTTTGGCAAATTGCGTAAATGGAATATACACCCAAAATGTACACCTTTTTCAACGCAAGTTTCATAAATGAGCTTGTGTGTATGTGCGCGCGTGAGTGCGTGTGCGTGCGTGTGTGCGTTTGAACCATATTCTTTGAAACCCCAATTCCAGTTAGCCCTTGTAGTTTGCAAGCGAATTTGGCCTACTTACTAATCTGCAGGCCTACCCAAAATAGACTAGTTATGAGCGAAAGCCGCTTGTTGCTCCATTATCCGCGCGCAGCAATAACATGTCTATGAGCGAGGCCCGCAGTCGGGGAACACCGGGCCCTCCGGCGTTTGGAAGGTCCGATGTTCCCCGGGGCCGGTGTTCCCCGCCCCGGGGAACTCCGGACCCGGGGAACACCGGACCCGGGGAACATCGGACCCGGGGAACATCGGACCCGGGGAACATCGGGCCGACCCCGTCTGCAGTGGGAACAGTGTTTCTCAGAGTAAGGCAAAGTCATTGGGAGGTTCGGAGACAGGTTAGATTTGCGGAAAACAAGCCTGGAACTCGGGTCGGGGCGCCGCGCCGCGACCTCCAGCCTCCGCTGAAGTTTCCGCCAAAGTCTCCGCTAAAAGTGCTTCCCACATATTTATTTTCAAGCCTCCCGTAATCACCGGGACAGTAATGTGTTGTAGAAGCCTTGTCTTGTGTGTGTTAGACGAGAGCGAGCAGGGGAGATGAGAGAGAGAGCAGGGGAGATGAGAGAGAGAGTGGGGGAGATGAGAGAGAGAGGAGGGGAGACAGCTGCAGCAGCAGGGTCGCGGTGACGCGCTTCACCTGGAGGCGCGCGTCTGGGCAGACTGCTCACAGCAGCACCATGATTTATATTTTTTTACTATTTTCATGAACATTTACAATGTTACAGTGTGTGCTCTGTGTGTGTTCATGTTCTAGTGATAAATATATGTCTGTCAGTTAGAAAAATACAAATATTGTATGAAAATTCTAAAATCCACTATTTCTAACGCCAAATGACGTCATAATATGCAAATTAGATGGGGGGATTTATTCTCTACATAAACTTTGGACCATCCTTTATATTTTTCTAATTTACAGAAAGCCTTTATCTCTTATCACTTTTAAGTTATAGCCTTTTGAAATTAAGATGTCAAAATTGAGCGTTTTGGAAAAAAACCTCTGGCGCTTAAAGGGTTAAGATCACGTTTAAGGCAAAAATGAACACATATAGTCTATAATATTGATCTTTCTGTTTAATCGCTAATTTCAAACATTATCAAATCTAATGACAGACGCAAGAGCAGATCCTCGGGGCCCAAACTCCAAACGATTGGCTCCTAGTCTGAAGGGCAGGTGTTGTCTTTCTGTATTTAAGCTTTGGATCAGTCCTTTTCTCTCACACTCACACTTACATTTATATTCATGCTTCTGTCTAAATGATGTGACTGGACACAATGAATTAATTCTTTGTTTAAATTTTTAACAATGTCTTTTATTCAGATTTAACTCATGTTTACAGCCATCTTGATCATTAATGTATCTCTATCTGCTAAAATCACCTAAGAACCTATCTCTGCTTTTCCTTTGCTTCTTGTTTACCAGAATAGAGTAAACAGTAGAAATGTACTTTTGTCTTGAAACTGATTTCTCTTAAGAACTGTTTTCATCAAGTTGGATTGAATTGTTTGGTCTTGTGCATGTGCCTTGTGCTGTTTCAATTCCATTTCAATTAAACTTTATGACAGACACTAGGTCAAATTTAAAACATACAAAGACAAACAATAACAATCAAACACACGGCCAAACCAGTGTCTCCACATCTTTGTTGAGACACTGGTTTAGTTAGATGCAGATTTTGTGACGTGTCTGGAGTTAAATGTCTAGTTTATGAATGTGAATGATTGCTTCTGTCTTGCGTAGTGTAAGGAAGCAAATCCAATCACAAACTCAAGCTAATATTTAACTAAACTAAACAAGTTTTCGTTTAGATTTCCATTGTTTTGACGCGAACATTCAGTGCTTTCTAAGTCATTGTTAGTTCCGTACGGTTCCTACAGACCTTCAACATTTGATTCTGTTATCGTCTGTAGCAGTAGGCACTTATCTTTTCAAACGAATGTATAAAACGTCTTTCATTTTTCTTGTGTTGAATGTGCAGCTTGAACCTCAACAAAAAGCTGATTGTTTTAATAGAAACTAGAGAACCAGATTTATACTTAAATGTACTTCTGTTTTTGTACTTTATCAAATTTTTGAGTAAATTTTGTATATATTTTGAGTTAAATGTACATCAAACATTATTATCAAATGTCACCGCATAGAATTTTCTTACATGCCGTTCATTAATAAATAATTGTTTTAATATTGGAAAATGGAAAAGTAGAGGGAGGAAGAAAAATGGCATAATTATTATAATTGTGTTTATTTCAAATGTCAAAGCCGTGAGATCACAACCTTTTGTCTTGATAATCTTAATTAAACTTTTTATCTTTTGCAAATGTGATGCTTTAGACTAAGAGCTGAAAGACTGAGCCTGGGTGGTGATTATTCCAACTTCCCGTTTTTGTTTTTTTTCTACAAAACTAATACAAAATCAACCTTTTTAACACCTAGTGAGTCACCAAACTGTGTTAAGAGCTAAAACTACCTTCTCCAGTTTGATAACCAAGTCTCCCAGCTCAAAATATTCATATTTTTGTGCTGCTTTGCTTCTTGCTTTAGTCGTTCTTTACCTTATTTAACAAAAGTCCATAGGGATGAGCTGCTAGCAGTTGAATGGTGTCTTTCCGAACCAAGAAAAAAGTCATGGCTAACTCCAGTCACTTCTCCCATTTCACCCTGGGAGCTTACTTTGACACTGGGCCTTTGCGATGGCTGTACTTCCTCCTCGTATTATCCGTGTACGTCTTGATAGTCTCCTCCAACGTGCTCCTGATCGTCACCATATGTTTGAACAGGACTCTACACGAACCCATGTACCTTCTTCTCTGCAGTCTGTTCGTGAACCAGGTCTTCAGCAGCACGGCCTTATTCCCGTTCCTGCTTCTCCAAATCCTCAGCGACTTCCACGAGATTCTGGTTCCGTTCTGCTTCGTACAAATCTTCTGCATCTACTCCTACGTGCACGTGGAGTTCTTGACACTCGCCGCCATGTCGTATGACCGATACAAGGCCATCTGCTTCCCCTTGCAGTATCATTCCAACGCCACTCACTCCAAAGTCTTCGTCTCCATCGCTCTGACTTGGTTCGTTTCGTTTTCGGTCATCGTAGTCTTGCTAGGTCTCAGCGGATCTTTGCCACTGTGCGGAAATATGATCAATAAAGTCTACTGCGATAACTACTCCATTGTGAAGCTAGCTTGCTCAGACACATCCGCTAACAACATATACGGACTCCTCTTGTTGTTTTGCGTCACTTTTATTCCAACCAGTCTGATTCTATTCACGTATTTACAAATATTCAAAGTGTGTTTCCACGGATCTCGAACGACGAGACAGAAGGCCCTGAGTACCTGCACGCCTCATCTCGCCTCGTTGCTCAATTTCTCCTTTGGTGTCAGCTTCGAGGTGATCCAGAGCAGGTTTAACATGAGCCTGGTCCCACCTTTGCTCAGAATCCTGCTGTCGTTGTACTTTTTCACAGTCCAGCCGCTGTTTAACCCCGTCATGTACGGACTGAAAATGGGAAAAATCCGCAGCACCTGCAGAAAGATGTTGAGGGCAAAACTAATGAACCAACAGTGAAATGTTTGTTAAGCTGCAGAATGTGATTAAGATTAATATATCCTTTATTTGTCCCACTGCAAGGGCATTTCAAGATTTTGTCTATGATTTGACTCGATAACTGTTTGTTCACATGAAAGTTTAAAGATCTTGTTTACAATGTTTAAAATGGAAATAAAAAGTTAAAACCAACACTATTAAACTTTCTTTGTTAACTCGCTTCATTGAGGGTATGTTAGTGCCATATGAACCAACTCAGACTCTGAGGAGCACAGGGACTGGCCTCCTGCTGGGACTCTGAGGAGCACAGGGGCTGGCCTCCTGCTGGGACTCTGAGGAGCACAGGGGCTGGCCTCCTGCTGGGACTCTGAGGAGCACAGGGACTTGCCTCCTGCTGATCCCAGAGTCAGGACTAAACATGAGGAGGCAGGGTTTCAGATTCATGTAGCTAAAATCTTTGAACTGTCTTCCAGAAAATGTGAGACAGGCTTCTTCTCTGACTACGTTGAAATCCAGGTTAAAAACATATACATTTAGCCGCATACAACTGAGGGATCGTATCTTCACTCTTTTTAGTGTATGATAATTGTTTATGATTTTAATACATGTAATTTTATATGTATAACTTATTTGCCCCTTGAGCCAAAGCTAATCCATAGTTTGAAACTTCCTGTAACTGAGTAAAGGATGGAGAATGATGCGACAAAATCCACTTTTCATGTTTAATTTATTCAGTCGAATTAATTCAAATGACAAAGTCCAAAACAGATAATAAATGTTCCAATAGGGTCAAAGTATATTGCTCTTTAGCAGGAATAAGAAGAAGGTCCTTTATTCGTCCCACAACAGGGAAATTTCAGTTTGATGCATACACACACACATACAGGCAAGCAGCGAACATCACTTCCGCGCTCCTTATAGGTAAAGTGGGTTAAGTGTCTTGCCCAAAGACACAACGACAGCAGACATCAGTGGGAGTCGTGGAGAAGGTCTCATGGTGGGCTTGAACCCACGACCTTCGGTTTTAAATGCTCTACCAACTGAGCCACTGTCACCCATTAAGGACAACCATTCTTAACCAACACATCTCTTTAGCAAACATCAATGTTATATATTCACTCTTTTCCAAAAAGAGTCTTTTTACAGGTCTTTCTAATGGCAGAGATCTGGAGTCCGTACATGACAGGGTTAAGCA
Source organism: Knipowitschia caucasica (assembly GCA_964034765.1). Lineage (NCBI taxonomy): Eukaryota > Metazoa > Chordata > Actinopteri > Gobiiformes > Gobiidae > Knipowitschia > Knipowitschia caucasica. Next base: position 28,784,973 of record OZ035832.1, read on the forward strand.
GCGGCTGAACCATCAATAAATACACAGACAAAATGATCCTCCCGATGTTTGGGACGTGCCTCAAGTCGAACCTTTCTTGCAAAATCTCGAAGCTAGTCCCGAAGGCGAAATTCACGATGGAAACCAGTTGTGGCACACAGGTCGACATGGCCTTTTGTCTCGTCTGTTTGGACCCACGAAAACAGACCTTAAAAATGTGCACGTATGTATAGAGAATGACACTCAAGGGTCCCGATATAAGTATGCAAACGTGAATCAGTCCGTATATATTTGCCGCAGGGATTTTGGTGCAAGCAAGCTTCATAACCGAGTAGTTATCGCACCAAACTTTGTGGATGATATTCCCACACAGCTTTGGGGGAGCGCTAAGAGACAGCAAGAAGCTAACGACCACGAAAAGCAAAAGCCAAGTCGAAACGATGAGAGCGAGGACTTTTAGGTGGGTCATGTGGGAGTGGTATCTCAGGGGGAAGCAAATGGCGGAATATCGGTCGTACGACATGACGGCTAAAGTGACCAGCTCGATGTGTCCGTACGAAAACACAAAGAAAATCTGGACGAAGCAAAAAGACGTGGGTATGATGTGGACGTCCCGAAGTAGCTGTAGCATCAGGAACGGAAGGAGACTGGTGCTGCCCCAGAGCTCGTTCATGAATAAACTGCACAGGAAGAGGTACATGGGTTCGTGGAGAGATCGGTTTGAACATATAACGGTGATTAGGACCAGGTTTGAAATCACCGTGGCCGTGTACAGAACCAGAATGACGGAGAAATAGAGCCACTTAAAGCGTCCAGTTTCGTAATAGGCCTCGAAGAGGAAGTAGTGGATGTGGCTGGAGTTAGAGATGGTTCGAAGTCAGGTTTTATATAAGTTTGTGCTTCCAGAAAGAGGACTGTAAAACTGCTCAATCAGACTAAAAGCTACACATTGTTTTCATTGAATTAGACAGGCATGGATGTAGAGAAGAGCCTCTCTCTCTCTGGTTTCTCTCTGAGATTTCTCTGGTCTACCTCAGGTCTCTCTTGGTCTCTCTCTGGTCTCTGTCTGATCTTTGTCTGGCCTCTCTCTGGTCTCTGTCTGATCTTTGTCTGGCCTCTCACTGGTCTCTGTCTGATATTTCTCTGGTCACTCTCTGGTCTCGTTCTGGTCTCTCTCTGGTATTTCTTTGGTCTTTCTCTGGTCTCAGTCTGATCTTTCTCTGGACTCTCACTGGTCTCTCTGAATTCTTTCTGGTCTTGCTATGATCTTTTACTGTTCTCTCTCTGTTCTCTCTCTGGTCTCTCTCTGGTCTCTCTCTGGTCTCTCTCTGGTCTCTCTCTGGTCCCTCTCTGGTCTCTCTCTGGTCTCTCTCTGGTCACTCTCTGGTCTCTGTCTGATCTGTCTCTGGTCTCTCTCTGGTCCCTCTCTGGTCTCTCTCTGGTCCCTCTCTGGTCTCTCTCTGGTCTCTGTCTGGTCACTCTCTGGTCTCTGTCTGATCTGTCTCTGGTCTCTCTCTGGTCCTTCTTCTCTGCAAAAAATAGAAATATGGAACAATTGCAAAACAACAATTTAAACAGACATCTATATTTCAGACGTTAGAAAAGATAAAGGTTTTGAAGACAGGCAATCAGGGCACACGCAAAACTTTGACTTCAATTCAAAAAGAGTAAAAGCTACACATCGTCATCTCTGCATGTTGAAATATGTAAAGAAATTGCTAAAAATTCATGGATAGTAATATATCTATAAACAGCTTGCTATATTTTTACTTGTTAGAACAGGCAGAGGTTTTGAAGACTGACCTTCAGGCCACACACAGAATGTTGTCACCAATTTTAGTATTCTTAAACATACAAAATGATCTAGTACTTACAGTACATCGGGTCTTCAGTAGATGTACACAAGTCATTTCATTAGATTAGTGACTTCATTTAAATTCAATATATTTGCGTGTAGCCTTAAACCACAACAGTTATAGTTATTCTTGAAGATTCGCCAACAGTAAACGCAGGAAATGCATATAGAGCCATTGGTCCATGAGGGGCAGATGTCTGTACATGTTCATAAATGTCCATAAACTCGGTCCTGGATCACCACTGTCCTTAGAACCTCCTGCATCAGAAAGCGACAACTCAAAAACCCAGTGGGAAAACGTGAGAAACCGCAGAGAGACCCAATTTAAAACATTCAGTATCTACATTCAACAGCAAAATTACAACACAATTTCAAAGCAAAATATGGGAAAAACCTTATTTTTTCACTTATAGACAGAACATAGCACAATGTAGTGGCAGTGAAGAAAGAGCAAATGAATGGAGGCGCTTAAGGGTGTGTCCGGTCTGCGTTTGAGACCAGTTCTAGACCTAGTTTTTAAGCTTTTAGTGTAAATTTAACATCTAAAATCGTTCAAAAAAACCAGCGCAATATGTGGTTTAAGGACTTAGCATGCACACTACAGTCAAAACAGACACAATTATCAACAAATTAACCAGTGTTCTTAATAATTGTAGGAGTTTGGGGGTTGTAGGACAGATGTACACAATAAAAATTAACACAAAAACATTCACGCTACCGTCTTAGCGTAAATACAATTACCACAACATCTAAAACAACGTATAGATATCTATGTTTACCTAAAAATAACAATTGAATAGATACATATTCCCACATTTATCATATTCCAACCAGGAGTGTATCTATATGTTTTTCCCTCTGACGTGTTCTGTGGAGAGTTTCGTCTGAACTCTGAGAGAATTCAGTCCAGTTCTGCTTAAAGAAATCAGGTCTGGATCTAAAGTCCCGCCCCCAGATCAAATCAACCAATCAACACTCTCACAATGTCAGCTCAGGGGAAAAACATACATATTTATCTTCATTAAATGTATTAATCAGATCAAAAGGTCAGATTCATTGAAGGGTTAAAGGAAAGGGTTTTTGCTATTTTGCCTTTAATAGTAAGTAAGGCAATTCATACACAAGGCAACTCAAAGTGCTGAACAAAACAAGAAAGCATTCAAATCATAAATAATCACGGTGCATTAAAAAGAAAGATAAAAATATAAAATCCCTCAGTTGTAGCACAGCTAAACAGAACTGTCTTTAACCTGGTTTTAAACATTGTCAGAGAGGAGGCCTGTCTCACATCTTCAGGAAGACTGTTCCAGATTTTAGCAGCATGACTCTGAAAAGCAGCCTCCCCATGTTTAGTCCTGACTCTGGGTACTAACAGGAGTCCAGTCCCTATGCTCCTCAGAGTCCCCAGCAGGAGGCCAGTCCCTGTGCTCCTCAGAGTCCCAGCAAGAGGCCAGTCCCTGTGCTCCTCAGAGTCCCAGCAGGAGTCCAGTCCCTATGCTCCTCAGAGTCCGGGCTGGTTCATATGGGACTAACATGTCATTGATGTACTTTGGTGCGAGGCCATGGAAAGACTTGTTACACACAGAGCTGAGTAAGTAATTATTATTTATATAACGCCGTTCACAGACTCGATTCATAAAGCGCTTTACGCAATACACACTGTAACAAAATTTCAACATTAAACAAATATTTTGAAAAACATGCAAATTTAAGTATAAATTGGTTAAAAACCTCCAGTGGCGTTTTATTACCACAATTATAATTTGATTACAAAAAAACTTTACAATTCCATAAAATCACAATGTGGTTAATAATCACATTGTGATTTTATGGTATTATTACCGTAATTTATCATAAACTTTTTGCTAGTGAGCAACCATGAGTGTAAGAGGCATGGGTAAGAGGTGTAAACTCCTGCTTTTGTTATAATGGTGTTTTTGTATTAAGCATGTTATAGAAGTAAAGATTTCAACTACTTAAAGATGTTAAAAATAATTGAAAAGTTGGGTTCATTAAAGTAAAACAAATTAAACTGTGTAGTTTTTGTTCAATGAAACTAATTAGAAACAGAAACAGTCACATGGTGTAATAACACAAAATGAACATTATAAAGCTGTTTTTGATGTATGTGAATTAACAGGAACATACAGTTAAATCCTGAAATCACAAAGGTATAATGTGATTCAGTGAAACAGTCTTTAACCGTTAAAATTAGCAACGGTAATGCCATGTTGAGAAAACGGTACATTCCTGGAACCATATTTGCCAGCTATTTACCGTTTTTCTACAAGGAAATTCTTTACAGTGTAGTTCTCAACAGCCACACAGTAACTTGGTCGGAGGAGAGCCTTTGAGGGTGGAGGATTTTGCATGTTCTCCCTGTGTCTGAGTAGGTTTCCTCCAGGTGCTGCAGATTCCCATACTGCCAAAAAACATGTACTGTTATTTCGGAGGCGTTGACAGTGACTCAGTGTGTAGAGCATTGGCCTTAGTGCCTGAGGGTTGTGGGTTCGATCCCGCCACGAGACCTTCTCCACTGGCTCCCACTGATGTCTGAGGTTGTTGTGTCCTTGAGCAAGACACTTAACCCCACTTTCCCTGAAGCCCCTGCTGAATGATTAAGGCTCCTGTGGACTCAGCACCTGCAGGAGAATCAGTGAGGGGCTGGTACTCTGTGAACTGGGTGCTGCTCTGACTGCCACCTCCACCCCCTGACCTAGAAATGGATTAAAGGGAAGAAGATCCATGTGCTTGTTGTGTTTTTGTCGTTATTTGCTGTTATTACTTCCTCTGGCTCTTCCAACTCATCCGGAGAATAGAATTCACTGAGAATAATCCCAGTCGTTGCTCATTAGTTCTTTTTTTACCAAGGAAAGATATCAAATGTGATACGCACTGCGGACCAATTGTCATGGTAACGGCCCGAGATGGGAAAATATCAGACCGCAAATCAGCCAATCAGAGCGTGTGTACGGTCCAAGACATAAAATAAAAGTTATTATACAAGGATAAATCTGGTTACTGTTTCTAGTTTCTCTGATGTAGTCTTTTGGGAGAACTGGATAAATTATTCATGAATCCCGTCATGTGACAGAGCGACGTCATTAACCTTATATTAACAGAGTCGGAGCCAGACCTTGAGACCGGGACTGCTTTAGAGTCAAAGAGGTTTCCCTGTGTTTTACTAATGTATCCTCTCCTTTTATTGGGCCCGGCTCTGTGACAAAGTACTATGCGTATTAAATTCATACTTTAAACCATTTATATTTCACGCCAATGCAATCATAACCACTGCTTCTGTGACTGTGGTTATGACACTTGTTGGGCTTTGACATTTCTCTCATCAAGACTTCAACCCTTTGGTCTGAGCAAATGCAGCGCTCCAGATTTGGCTCTGATCTGTTTATTATGACGCAGTGCAGAGTCTGGTGAATAATTGTATCTTTATTACTCGGGATTGAGCTTGATTTGGATGGACATTTATTTATGGCTTTTATATTCTTCATTCTAAGACATTTGAACCATGTTGTGATGATTTACCTTCCACTCAAAGGGATTTGTCTGTGTTCATTCTAAGCCTCCTGTTTGCACCGTACACACTTTCTTTGTTTAATGATCTTTCTTCATGTGTATTTCATGGATGAATTATTAGTGTCATGGAGGAATTATCTATTTCTTGCGGCTGTGTTTTGCTGCCAACAGAAGTTTATGCTCACGAATGGAAATGTGTGAATTTGATCGGTTTGAACAGAGCACTATAAATGATCTTGCCTTTGTCTTTTTGTACTTTTTACCTTGTTATATTCATGTAAACACTGGGGACTTTTGCAGATGTATTCCAATGTGGTTTTACTGCAAAGGGCAAATGAAATAATCTGAATCCTCGTCACAACAAAACTCCAAGCGATTGTTTTGTTTGTCATCTGAACCCTAACCCTCAGTATCGTTGTTTAAGATGTTCAAACTATACAATAATGACACAGAAAAGTCGTACATTTGTCGTTCTATAGAAGCCCATGTGCTGCACCATGTTTGTTCCATAACTCTCTTGTTGTTTGATGGTTTGAAATGTCTGTAAACTTCACTCTTCCTGATTACTTCACGTTAACTGCTTATCTCAACGTTGGCCAGTTCAGGTACTTGTTCTTCCTGATTCTTCTTTGCTTATTTCTTTGCACAATTGGCGCCAACTCTCTTCTCGTCTACGTCATCTCCACAAGCCAAAGTCTGCACGAGCCCATGTACATTTTCTTATGCAGTTTATTCTTCACGGAACTTTTGGGCAGTAGTGCGATTTTTCCCATGCTTCTGGTTCACATTTTGTCGGACGTGCATCAAGTTGCGATTCCATTGTGCGTCTTGCAAAACTTCTGTCTCTACACTTACGGTGGTTGCGAACTGTTGATTCTCGCTGTGATGGCCTACGATCGCTATCTCGCCATATGCTGCCCTCTGGAATACCACGCTCGCATGACCCCATTCAGAATATCTTTTCTCATTGCGCTGACTTGGGTTTGTCCCATTATCCTGTGTGTAATAATGGTTTGTCTGAGCTCCACGGTGCAGCTTTGTAATAACCTCATTCACAAAGTCTACTGCGACAACTACTCCATTTTGAAGCTGGCCTGTTCGGACACGACAAACATCAACATCTGGGGCCTCTTCATAGGAACTCTTTCCATTTTTGTGCCTGTGGTAGTTATTTGCGTCTCCTATATACTCATTTTGAAGGTGTGTTTCATGGGTTCAAAGCAGACTCGTCAGAAGGCCGTGAGAACCTGCTCCCCACACATTGCATCCTTGATCAACTTCTCTTGCGGAGGCTGTTTTGAGCTTCTCCAGAGCCGCTTCAACATGAGCAGTTTGCCCAATGTGCTGAGAATAGTTCTGTCGTTGTACTGGTTAACCTGCCAGCCGCTCTTCAACCCTCTGCTCTACGGACTCAACCTGTCCAAGGTGAGAGTCCTTTGCAGAAGTCTCTTACTAAGCCATGTCTAAGTCGTGTTTGTAGGACGAGTGCGCTGAGCCGATGGGGAAATGAACATTAGACAATATGAAAATAAATACAGACTTTCCACAATCATGTTTGTTTGGTCGTTATCATTAAACTGCATTACAGACTCATGGTCCAGGTTAAAACACAAAACAACACATACTGTATAATAATAAGCCTCACTCATGTTATGTGCCTATAATCTTAAAGTTATTTGGTTCTTCTAGACCAGACATCAGTAAGTTAGCAATGTTATTACCTTGACATGTTATACTTCTGTCTTCCTGGGCACACATTATTTTAAAATTTCTTCCAGACCAGACAATAGTAACTCAGAATTCTAGTTAGTATGATTTATTTCAAACCTGCAGAACACAATTTCACATATCTTTACACCAATACAGGTTTGTTTGAAAAGAGGTTGGATGAATCAGGTGCCTATTTGTTCCCAACCCCCTCTCACAATTCAACGCAATACACAGAACACAAGAACGCAATTAACATATAATATCAATACAAATGTCACACTGTGCAGCACATACCGTAATATACCCTGTCATGGGTAATATAGCACATATTAGTATGAGTCAACATAAGAAAAACATGTACAGTCTATAAAAGTAGTATATCCCACTTTTAAACCTCTAAAATATAAAGTTGCTTATTATAAAATCAATATTGAAAAGCAAATTTGTACTCTTCCATAAAGTGCCATAAGTTGCTGTACTAGTTGTAGAGGCAGAAGTTCTGAACATGGATGGGTCGACTGTGGCCCAATCTCTGCCAGAGAATGGACGTGTGAAGGTTTTGCTAATTTAGACTTATCCATCTGTAAGAAATGACTGAAAGACCCAGTGGGAAAGAATGGGTGGCCCAGGAAGATCCAGGACTGAGGCTGTAGACCCAGGACTGAGGCTGTAGATCCAGGACTGGGGCTGTAGACCCAGGACTGAGAATGTAGACCCAGGACTGAAGCTCTAGACCCAGGACTGAGGCTGTAGACCCAGGACTGAGGCTGTAGATCCAGGACTGAGGCTGTAGATCCAGGACTGAGGCTGTAGACCCAGGACTGAGGCTGTAGACCCAGGACTGAGGCTGTAGATCCAGGACTGAGGCTGTTGTAGATCCAGGACTGAGGCTGTAGACCCAGGACTGAGGCTGTTGTAGATCCAGGACTGAGGCTGTAGACCCAGGACTGAGGCTGTTGACCCAGGACTGAGGCTGTAGACCCAGGACTGAGGCTGTAGATCCAGGACTAAGGCTATTGATCCAGGACTGAGGCTGTAGATCCAGAACTGAGGCTGTAGATCCAGGACTGAGGCTGTAGATCCAGGACTGAGACTGTAGATCCAGGACTGAAGCTGAAGACCCAGGACTGAAGCTGTAGACCCAGGACTGAAGCTGTAGACCCAGGACTGAGGCTGTAGACCCAGGACTCTTTAGATCTGTAGTGTCTTTCAAGCATAATACTGATGGCCTTGTTCAGTGTGTTTGTTATTATTCGGCTTTCTGCGCATGAGAGTTCGTGTTGTGTTTCCCTTTTGGCCTGTTGTTATAATTATCTTCTCTTTCGGCACACAGTTCTCAGATACACAAATGCTGAATCAGTACACACACACAACAGTTATTGTCTTTAGTGTTATAGCAAGACCGTGGTCATTTCCAGTACACCTGATGCACCATGGTCTTGATAGAACACCGTATGTATTCAGTAGTACCAAATTGTGAGATTTCAGAATCCTTTCCTCCATTAAGGTTGAGGCTCTGGTTTCTGGAAAAGTAAATCTTGATTGGATAAAATGTTGGCTTCTCAAACTCACCGAGCCCTAACCCTGAATGTGACTCTGTTTGACCTTTCATAAAAAAGAAGTAGGTACGAAATATGGGCAATGGGGCAGTTTTCCCATTCCTTTTGGGTGTGTGTTGCAGAACTTATTCTTATACAGTCACGGCTACACTAATTGCTTATGACCAATATTTTGCCAAATGCTGCCCTCTGGAAAACCACGCTCGACTATCACCTGGTTGGACCATCCTGTGAAGATGTTTTGAGAGGAAAGAAGACGCCATACAAAAAGCATTGGATAATTCTATTTCTTGGTCCACCCCCACCGGCCCAGAGTGGTATTACAAGCATGTCCGCGCACATGCTCATGGACCTTTTGGAGCCATGACCCGCCCCCACTGGGTTTGTCTCATTATCCTGTGTGTAATAATGGTTTGTCTGAACTCCATGGTGTCTTTTCAATAACCTCATTCACAAAGTCTACTGCAAAAACTACTCAATTTTGAAGCTGGCCTGTTCAGACATCTCTAGTATCAACATCTAGGGCCTCTTTGTTCTAGAAATCTCTATCATCTTGCACATTGTGTCCTATATGTGCAAGATATGTACTTCCGGTGACCATGCGCGGCTGAGGTAAACCTGGCGGAGACCTTCCCACTATTACTTAAATTATCCCTTACTAAAATAACCTAGAGTTCAGATTGAATCTAAAATATCATACGAAGGGCCAACCTGCTGAAGGATGAATAACCCTAAGCCCAAGCAAACGCGGTCTGGGAAGCAAGCGGCATCTCACGAGGAGGAGGAAGTCTGCGAGACAGGTCACCTAACAATGCAACAGCTGATCATAGAACTAGACAAACAACGTCAATATCTTAAAGATGATTTGTCCACTATGATCAATGACTCTATCAGACCAGTGCAGTTGTCTGTGGACTCACTGAAGGAACAAGTGCAGGACTTCACTGTCAGATTGACCCATACAGAAGCACTTGCGGGTGAAAACTTCGAAAAACTCACCCAAGCTGAAGGAACCATTAAATCCTTGGAAGCACGGAATAAAATCCTCTTTGAGCGCGTCGATGACTTGGAGAATAGATCGCGCAGATCAAATCTGCGAATCATTAACATCCCGGAAGGAAGCGAACGCGGACGCGACCCGGTGGAATTCATGTCCGAGCTGCTGAAAGAATGCATGGGGCCAGACGTCTTCCCGCGGCCCCCGGTTCTGGAGAGAGCCCACCGTACACCGGGTGGATCTCGCTCCGAGCACCAGCCGTCACCTCCGAGGACCTTTATGGTGTGTTTCCACTACTTCCAGGAGAAGGAGAAGGCTCTGCGCTGGGCTCGGGAGCATGAACTCAAATACAAGGGATGCACTTTGAGAGTTTACCCGGACCTAAGCGCTGCCCTCGCCAAGAAAAGAGCTGCATTCAACGCGATCAAGCACGAGTTGTATGAAAGAAAAATCATCTTTCACTTGCTTCATCCAGCAAGGCTCCGCGTGCGAGTTGGTGATGAGACGCGCGTCTTCGACACTCCAAAGGACGCTGAGACTTGGCTATCAGGCCACTCCAACAAGTAAGTGAGTGACATCTCATCTCTCGCGGAACGGACTTCAACACATCGGATAACTTCGTATTTTTGTCTTTTTTGATTACTATAGTGAACTGATAAAGACTCAATTGCACAAAGATATATTTAGCCTACAATATATTTTTCTGTAGGTTTTTTTCTGTTTTCTTTCTGTTTCTATATAAAGTATATATCTAAAAGAGGGGACTGAAAGGCCTTGGATGGTTAAGGGTGAATTCCCATGCCCAAGAGATTTGTGTTGTTATTGTACTTCCTTGGACAAGTATTCCCATGCCCAAGTGATTGTTGTTGTTGTTGTACTTCTTTGGCCAAGTGAAAATGATCTGATAAAATAAAATAAAACATTTTTTTACCACCTGTCAAAACTTTAGGTTATCACATACTCAAATGGGAGTCTCCATAAGGGAATAAGACTACTTCATTATTTTTCTCCTTTTAAGAACAACTTTTTTTGTTTGTTTATTATTATTATTATTATTATTATTTTTTTTTTTTACACAGTTACTTTTCCTATTGTCAATGTCTGTTGTGCATGTGTGTGTGTGTTTTGTGTGTGTATGTGAGAGATTGTGTGCGTGGCTGCTTGAATGTTGTTGTGTGTGTGGGTGTTTGTGGTATGTCTGGGGCCTTCACTCTGACCATGCATTCTCGCCCATCATTCATGCTTTTGATACGTCACTAGATGTATAGTTCAGATAACGATACCTCATCTGATATTGAGGATGAAGATTTGAGCATGAACTCGCATAACTCTGATCAACGGATCAACTTCTCTGAAAATGTCAATTATAAATCACAAACCTACATGAATGAAATTGATCCAGACGGAAATGTCTTACTAAATTGCAACGAGTGTTTATATTATACTGATGTCACATTTGACAAAAAACTCACACAAGATAAAAATATGTCTCTTGTACATTTTAATAGCAGGAGTTTATGCTCAAATTTCGATGACATTCAAGGTTATCTGAAACAATTCAAATCACCTTTTAATATAATAGCTGTTTCAGAAACGTGGTTGAATGAAAATAACAATAGTGGTTTTGAAATGAATGGTTATGAAATGTTTTGCACAAACCGGCAGAACAAGAGAGGAGGAGGCGTGGCATTATATATTGATAAAAATATAAACTGTAAAATTGTAGAGAACATGTCTGTTGCAGGGACGAAATTTTTGAATGCGTGACTGTAGAACTGGCAATGCCAAAAAAGAAGGCATTTATTGTTAGCTGTTTTTACAGAACACCAGGATCAGACCTGAAAACATTCAAGGAATGGATTGAAAAAACATTCATTTAATAAAAAAACAAAAAATATATTATTTGTGGTGATTTTAATATTAATCTACTAAATCCCAATAAACATAAATGCACAGAAGAATTCACAGATACAATGTTTTCCATGGGTCTGTACCCTTTGATTACAAGACCCACAAGAATCACAGCATCCAGTGCCACTTTGATTGACAATATATTCTGCAACATATTAGAGAAAGATATAACCAGTGGAGTTCTTGTAAATGATGTGAGCGACCATTTACCAGTTTTTATGTTATACAAGCTAAACTCTGAAATAACTAAACCTGTTAACACTGAATGTTTTCGCAGAGTCATCACTGAGCAATCAATACTAAATTTAAAGAACGATTTGGCAATACAAAAATGGGAATTTATCTATGAAATGTCAGACATTAACACAGCTTACAACTCCTTTCTTGACTTATTCATTACCTTATATGACAAACATTGTCCAATCAAAAAGTGCACACTAAGAGACTCCACAAAAACCCCATGGATAACCAAAGGGCTTTCAAACGCTTGTAAAAAGAAAAGTTATTTATATAGAAAATTTTTGAGACTAAGAACAAGTGAGACTGAATTACGTTATAAAATATATAAAAATAAACTAACCAGCATTTTGAGAGCAAGTAGGAGAGAATACTACACTAATTTATTAATTAAAAAGAGAAATGATATCAAGGGATTATGGAAAGTATTGAACACAATTATCGGTCGTGGTTCCGACAATTCTAGCTATCCTGAGTACTTTGTGGAGAATGACACAATGATAAGGAACAAGAAGACAATTGCCGACAGCTTCAACACGTTTTTTGTAAATGTAGGACCTGAACTGGCCAAAAAAATCCCATTAAGCGATGAACCATTGGAAGGATTAATTGACATAAATCTGAACTCAATGTTCCTCACTCCCGCTGATGAGAGAGAAGTCCTCAATGTTATTAATAAATGTAAGAACAAAAACATCATGTGATATTCACGGCATTGATATGAGTATGGTACGTAACGTAGCTAAAGAAATTGTTAAACCTTTCACACACATCTGTAACTTGTCTTTTCAATTTGGACACTTTCCTTCCAAAATGAAAATGGCCAAAGTGATCCCAATTTTCAAAGCAGGAGACAAACATTGTTTCAGCAATTACAGACCTGTCTCTCTTCTGCCGCAGTTTTCTAAAATATTAGAAAAACTGTTTGACATGAGACTTCGTCGATTCATTGAAAAACATAATCTACTCTATGATTGTCAATACGGGTTCAGGCCAAACAGATCCACCTCACTTGCTCTGATTGACTTAGTGGAGGAAATAACGAATTGCATCGAAAAAAATAAATTTGTTTTAGGAATTTTCATTGATTTGCAAAAAGCTTTCGACACTATTGACCATCATATTTTAATTAATAAATTGGATAACTATGGTATTAGGGGATTGGCAAGAAAATGGCTAGAGAGCTATTTGAGGCAAAGAAAACAGATTGTACAAATTGACCAACATAAATCTGATTGTATGGATATAGTCTGTGGAGTACCACAAGGGTCAATATTAGGACCAACACTATTTATAATGTACATTAATGAACTATGTAATATTTCAAAAGTGATGAAATGTGTTCTCTTCGCGGACGACACAAATATTATTTGTTCAGGTGAGAACCTGGAGCAGTTGTTGTCCTCTGTAACTGTGGAACTGAAAAAATTAAAAACTTGGTTTAATAAAAATAAATTGTCACTTAACTTAAATAAGACTAAAATTATGCTATTTGGGAATCGTAAAAGTAACACACCGGTCAGGATAATTATTGATGATATACCTATTGAGAACGTGAAACAAAATGTGTTTTTAGGAGTGGTACTGGATGAAAAGATTAAGTGGAAACCACACATCAGCTACCTTCGAACAAAAGTGGCAAAATGTGTTGGAATGATGAAAAGATCCAGTCATTCACTGAACACTAATGCTCGACTTCTATTGTATCATTCCTTCATTCTATCATATCTTAATTACTGTGCTGAAGTTTGGGGAAACTGTTACCAGTCCCATTTACAACCTTTAATCTCCTTACAAAAAAAAAGCCATTAGAACTGTGTCTAATGTCCACTACAGACATCATACTAATCCACTGTTTATAGAATTAAAAGAACTTAAGCTTCAGGACCTGATCTACTTTAAAACTGCTCAGATAATGTTCAGGGCCTCTGAAAACTCTCTGCCGCCTCATGTCCAAAACCTATTTCATGACAGAGATGCTCACCACAGCTACAGTTTAAGAGGAAGCCAAAACTTATATATGCCTAAATGTAGAACTACTTTAAAATTGATGTGTGTCTCTGTGCGAGGAGTGACTCTGTGGAACAACTTGTCTGATTCATTAAAAACATGTTCAAATCTATTATATTTTAAAAAGCTGTTCAAGAAGGAAGTGCTGAAGAAGTATGTGGAGGAGTGAGGACTTCAGCACTGAGGGAGGGAGGTGTGTGGTCAGTGAATGTTTGGGCCTGTGTCGTGTCGGGTGATGTGATGGTGTTGTGTGTGTGTGAGAGCATTTGTAATTGTGTTGTGTGTGTGTGATTGTGTTTGGCTGTGTGTGTGTGTGTGTGTGTGTGTGTGTGTGTGTGTGTTAAATGAGTGAGGGGCTGGAGCCAAATAAGCGTCTGCTTCGTCCAGCCTCCTTTACAAACATTTTATTTCTGTTTATTCTGTGTCTTGTTTGGATTATACTTGCATATTGTTTATATTGTTTTGGTTTTTTTATTGCATGACGTTTGAAATAAAAATACTACTACTACTATATGCAAAAGTCTTATTAAGCCATATCCATTAATGCTTCAGCTACTGCTATGTCTCACTATGGCTGTAAATTATCACTGTGGTATAAGATTGTATACTTTATCAATGATCACACAATCATGATTGCCTCTGAAGGTTTATTTGGTCTTTAGGTACATATACTTCAGATGGTCCTGCAGGCTTTTAGTGTCAGCAAAAGATACAAACTTATCATACGTTAAAGCTGCATCATGCCATTTTTTATGAGCTAAAAAAGTTTGTGGGAGTGGGCAGCTTGGTGCCTCCACATTTGATCACAGTTGTGTCTGTGCTCCAGGATCAAGTGCTTTGTAGGGTTTCTGGAGCAGGGGTCCATCAGCAGAGAAAACCTTCCAAACAATGGATTCATGCCCCAGCATTAGACATAATACTGGGGCACCTCCTTAGCATGGGGTAAAGTCTGGGCTTCAGACAAAGCATGGTTCAAGACCAACCATGGATCTCAGAACAAGAAGAATCGTGACATCACCACTCTGGTGCAGCCGGGGCCCCACCCTGGAGCCAAGCCTAGGAGCTCGTAAACGAGCGTCTGCTGGCTCAGCCCAAAAAGACGACGTGAGCCTGCCCTGCTGGGGACAGCACCCTCTACAGGTCAGCGTGGAGAATAACCCAGACTGATCCCAGTCATGCTCTTTAATCTATCTTCCACTCAACAATCTCTTGCACAGGTCTCTGATTGTTGACATTTTTAGTCCATACATCAGTGGATTAAACAACGGCTGAACTGTCAGAAAGTAAAGCGACAGGAGAATATCCACCAGGCGATTTCCCGTAACACTCACGTCAAACCTGCTCTGAACGATCTGGAACGAACATCCAAATGAGAAGTTCAGCACAGACAGAAGATGAGGGGCGCAGGTGCTTAGAGCTTTGCGTCTTGTTTCTATAGATCCATTAAAACAGACTTGTAGGATGCGTACATATGTGAACATTATGAGACTCAGGGTGGGAACCACAGACAAAACCGTGTAGATCAACCCAAATATGTTGTTGACGTTGGTACTGTAGCAAGCGAGTCTGACAATGGAGTAGTTCCCGCAAAAAATCTTGTCTATTACATTCCCACATAGTTCTAAAGACGCGCTCAAAGACGTCAAGATGGAAATTCCCACAAATGTGACAAACCAGGTGAGAAAAATCAGAAGAGAGACTTTGGTTGAGTTCATTTTGTTGTTGTACTGAAGTGGGAAGCAGATAGCTAAGTAACGGTCATAGGACATGGCAACTAGCGTCAGAAACTCAGTATTCGCATAGTGGTAAATGCAAAATATCTGTAAGAAGCAGAAATGGACGGGTACAGAGTGAGAGTCCGACGAGATCTGAGTCAAGAGAAACGGGAACAAGGCGGTGCTGCCATAGAGGTCGTTCACAAACAAGCTACAGAGAAACATATACATCGGTTCATGCAAAGTTCTGTTCAGACATATGACAAAGATTAGCAGCAGGTTGGACAAAACTATCAGAACATACAGAGACAGAACGATGGTAAAGTAGAACCATCGCAAAGGCCCAATGTCCCAAGCTCCCAAAGTCATATGGGAAATCTGACTGGAGTTAACCATTATTCATTAAAAAATACACAAGTTCAAAATCAAAATCACTTATAGGACCAGCGTGAATGAGATACACACCTCCTTTGCATGGGGTAAAGTCCAGGACCAGTTAAAAATCAGCTTCTTGTGTTTTATGCAGAATGCTATCCATAAAAACAATCCATGTTTCTTTGTATTTGTTTAAGTTAAAATCAGCTGTACACCAAGCTTTTTTTCTATGTTAAAAGTCCAGAGTGAGCCATTGCACTGATAACATAAACAGTGAAACTTTAAAACATACTTTTTTACTCATGTTTCTCCAATACTAACAAAATCTTAGTGAGTTTGAACCAATCTATAACCACAAAACCTGTTATGGAAAAATGTTACCTTGGGTTGGTAGCTAGAGATGAGACAATAGCTAGTGTCATGTTATTACAAATCCTCTTCAAAGCAATTAATTGATCTTGCACTGTTTTGGTTGATTGGATTCATAGAGACATTTGCTTCTTGTACCTTTTTTAGCTTGTTTTATATATGCAGTATGTACTTGTCTGGTGCACACTGGGGGAAAACGTTGGCAAATGTTTTCCAATGTGGTGCTGAGTCTGTACAAATGTCACTGATAATTCACTCGTAACTTTGTCACTAGTCACTTTTACCTGTTATTAGTGTTACTGCATTATTACATATCTGATATTTCTGCCTTTCACCGTCACTTTACCTGATGATATTATTTCTGATGTTCATTCATATTCTCATATTCTCAGCGGCTAATGTATAATTTAGACATCTGTAAATACTTCTGAACCAAATGCAATTATAGCCCCAGAGTTTCCTATTTTATTTTATTTTAATCTTAATTTTATTGTCTATTATCTTAAATAATAGACTTATTTGATGTGTGCAATCTGAGTGCTCTTATTCCTCTCTCTGCTGTAATGTGCGCAACGATGACACTGAAATTTCTCCACAGTGAGACTGATAAAGGTTTATCTTATGTTATCTTTACTGCAACTGGAAAATAAACTGATTAGACGGTAAATAAACTGATTATTCCAAATTACACAAATAGAAAATAACAAGGGAAAATGTTATAGGAGCCAGTGTTGAAGAGCCTGAGATGGTACTGTATGGCCAATATTAAGTTTTATAGATCAATCCAAATGACAGTATTTTGTCTTAAAATTCAGCGTTTTTCTCAGAAATCTACACAAGAAAACCCTGAGAAGCATAAAACTAATACTACTATAGTTCAATCACCTCTAAACTATCACTGGACCAAGTAGATATTAGTAGATCCATGTTGAATTTTGCCTTGAAGGTGTGTTATTACTCAGTCAGGGCTAACTCACTCTCAAGGAAGAAGTTCTCAAGCAGCATCACTTTGGGTCAAATGAATAAGACGGGTCTAAGGACTGTGGTCATGATCCATATTCAACAACATTCATGGACACTGGTCTGTGCCTCTTATGGACCAATGGCTCTATGTGTTTGTTATCACTTGCATTTCCTGTGTTTTAACTATTTGATTCTTAGATGTTGTGTTTTGGCGAATCGACAGCTTTGTAAAGAGCTGTTCTGTTGTGACTTAAGGCTATACAAAATGACATTGAATTGAATTGATAACTTGTCAAAAGAGACCGAGAGACCTACATGCAATCATGAATTCTATCCTATAGTTGTACCTCATTACCTCACATTAGTATAGAAGGCAATGTAAAATAAGATGCAGTTTTTTTGTTGTACTTTTAGGCCTTTTTCTGAACCTCAGATCAGCGTTACTTACAAGCACACCACAGATAACATGTAAAAAATGTTAACTTACGTCTTAAACACAATAATTTCATCCAAAACCTCATGGATACATTTCCTCGTTCACATTAAAAAACAAATTAATGATAATAATTTCTATGTGTTTTAAAATGACTTGGGATTTGGGGTTTTCTATATGAAACTTTTTTCCATAATATTCTAGACATTTTCTCCCATTTACAGCATTAACTGATCTATTGAGTTATTGTTGTTATGAAAAGGGGAATATTCCAGGTCACATAAGCAAATCTGTAAAACTGGTCAAATATCACTAACTGGAGAAGGAGATACATACCTCCAGAACAGTTGCAATTCCAAACAAGACATTTACTCAAACTATTGTTCAATAAAAAAAACCTTTAAGTTTAAAACCTACAATACCAAACAAAGGATTTAATGAAAACTATGACTTTACAATGTGGTTTTTCAGCTGCTGACTCTCACTATTGACCTGGAGGACGCAGATACAGTAAAGCTCTGCCCAGAATCCTTTGTGTTGTTGGTGTTTTAAAGACGCATCAGGAACCACCTCCAGAAACCACCTCCAACTCAGAAATCCCCTGGGTAATCAGAGAGCCATACACGACAATCAGTAAAACACAGGTAAAATAATGCATTGGTTTTATACAGCGCTCGTTTGGACTCACAAAGACATTCATTCATTGAAGAAAAGCTCTCAGTTTGTGCTATCGGCCTCCGACCACCTCTGTTCATACACACCAGACTCATTCTAATGTGGGTGAAGTGTCTTGCCGAAGGACACAACCGCAGCTGCCCCACTGTGGCACCTGGTGTTCCCAGAGGTCTCCCATCCCAGTACCAACCAGGTCCTGCCCTGCCTTGAAATGTCAAACCGGTCGTGATTTGGGCTTGGCTAACCATTGTTAAAGTCCTGTCTCATGACATTGTAATCTCATTTACCCTGTTCAAATATTGCAGTAAGTCATATTTATTTTTATAGAGCGTTTTTTTAGACTTTTTGTACTAGTAAATTCCATCCACTCCTGGACGACTGAGAACAGGGAAGTCAAAGTCAAATACATCAGGGCCAAAGAAACAACTTTGCTGCAAGCCGAGGGCCAGACTGGTTCATCCATCTATCCATCCATTAAGTGTTGGGATTATAAGGTTCGCTTCAGGTGTCCCATTGACTTCTGTCGCCCACGTGAGTAACAATGTACTCTGTAATACCGTGTTTTTGTTCTGCACGGGTTGTGACTTTGGGAAAGGACTTGAACCTCGAGAAACACACATTGTTTTTTTTGCCCAAGGGTGAAATGTTTTTGAGGATTGTGTCTCGGACCACATACAGCTAAAAACCCTATACATAATAATAATAACAATATAATAATAATAATACACCTTTTTTAATTTTCAAAAACAGTGTTTACAAAGTGCTGCACAGTCAGGATAGAGCAATAAAACAGACAAAAAGACCAAGGTACAGACCGAGCAAGCGAGGTTAATAAATGTTTTATTATATGACTATTTTTAATTTATGCAAATATTGATCTCCGACTTGGTTTTCCCAATCGTGTTTTTAGCTTTCTGGTCTGTAACGAAGTTGTCATTCTCTTCTTGACTGTTAGCATTTGCTGTTATTACTTCCTCGTGCTCTTCCAACTCTTCGCTCATTCTCTTTTTTTACCGAGGAAAGATATCAAATTTGATACGCACCGTGGACCAATTGTCATGGTAACGGTCCGAGATGGGAAAATATCAGACCGCATATCAGCCAATCAGAGTGCGCGTACGATCCAAGTCATATAATAAACAGTCATAACAGGAGATTAAAGCAGACAGACAACAACAAAGACAAAACAAAGGCAATGTGGAAGAGTAAAATACATGTAGTTTAAAAACAGACTGTTATAGGAAAGCCATTCATTAAAGGTGGGCGACAGTGGCTCAGTTGGTAGAGCATTGGCCTTTGAACTTGAAGGTCGTGAGTTCGAGCCCACCGTGAGACCTTCTCCACCGACCCTACTGATGTCTGCTGTCGTTGTGTCCTTGGGCAAGACACTTAACCCACCTTTGCAGAGGCCATAGTAGCATTTGAAGGATGGGTCCAAGACACAGGGACTAATTTCAAAATGGCCGAAACAATAACAAACAATATGTGAGAATCTTTATTTGTCCCACAGTGGGGAAATTTCAATGTTGCAGCACACACACAGGAGACACGGGGAGCACACAAAATATACAAAATTAGGGTTAGGGTTAGCTGCTATGTTTCTTAGCTGGCTGTAAATGCTTCAATATCAATCTATCATTGTATATCTATCATCTAAATATACAGTGCAAAGTTAAATACATATAGAGCAGGGTAATAAGCAGATAAAGTGACATGGGCAAGACACTTAACCCCACTCAGCAGAGGCCATAGTAGCATTTGAAGGATGGGTCAAAGACAAAGAGATGAATTTCAAATATAACTGAACCTCATGAGCAATAGATTAGTTTGGACTTCTGCCGATCCAGAACCATTTTAAACTCCTGACACATCTTGTTTTCGTTGCAGCGTGCTGGACTCAGTGGTTTGACAGAGATGATCCCACCGGGACTGGAGACTGGGAGGTGCTTTTACTTCTAGCTTTCAATAACCCTGGGAAAATCTGCACGAAACCTATCGGGATCGAGGTCCAGACCATCACAGGCATACCGGCCGCCTCCACTGGAGAAATTTTCCACAAGTGAGTTTTCACAAGTGCAAAATATTGGTTTAAGACATCATTGTACAGATGGCCTCCACGTTTAAAGCTGGAATACCTCACTTTAAAACCAAACCAAGACAAGTTTTTTGTGTAGCACAGTTAATACACAAGGCAACTCAAAGTCCTGAACATAATAAGGCATTCCAATCATAAATGATCACAGTATTTAAAAAGAGTAAAGATCTGGATTTTGTATCGCCCTAAATCACAACAGCAGCTACCGTATCTCGGAGGAATTTGCAAAGTTGTTGATTTGCAGTCACAGATCAGAGAATCAATCAAATGCAAGAATTAAAAAAACACATAGAGCCATTGGTTCAAAAGAGGCAGATGACCATAGTCCATAAATGTTTAAGGTTCATAGGAAATTTCCCCCAGATTTTAGGAAAGAACCACCCTCTCTACTTTTTATTTTAATTTTATTTTTTTTACAAAACTCTCTGGTCTTCTTTGAATGATTGACAATTAGGAGGACCAATAGTCTTGATGATCCACCCGAAAGTAGAAAATCCTCCTATATACCTAAATATATACACATTAAGGTGTCCATAAATGTGGTTAAAGGTCCTGGATCATCACCACTGTCCTAGACCCTCCTCATCCAATCGTTCAATTCATTTCAGCAGATGACGGACCTCTTTATGATGTGTTTTTACAGATTGGATCCAGAGGCAGGATTCATCTGCAAAAACAAGCAGCAGGAGAACAAGCGTCAGTGCTCAGACTACCGCGTTCGCTTCAGGTGTCCTCACGAATTCTGCTATCCTCCAGGTAAGTTTCTCAATCCTCTGGGAAACTACCGCCACCTACTGCACCGGCTGGACTCTTAAGCTCACCTGTATACAAACCGCACCAGCTGAATTTGAAAATAATGTATTTTTTGTCCATGTATAGGCTGCACTGGAATATAAGACTTTTTAAACAAACATGATTTAAGGACAAGGTCTTTAATGCATTACCTTAAAGACCTTATGCCGGGTTTGATTTATTTAGAAATACAGTTTTAATACCATTTTATATTAGAAGAGAACTACTAAAGGTTTCAAAATCAGTTGTTTTTTTTGTCTGATCCCCCCAAATCGAAATAACCCCATAGCAACGCCCTTAGAAACGAAAAAACTTCACAGCCCTTGGTGACGTCAGAGTGGGTACGTTTCAACGCTGTAAGTTGTTTACAATTTGGTATTTGTTCTTTTTTCGCGGATATTCAAGATGACAAGGCCGTGTACAGAGAGTCTGACATAAATACTAGATTGTAACTCTTTGTTGTCACTGAGATAGTCCAGTGGTTGTGTCGATGCTCTGCCAATCCAGATACTGGGGTTCAAATCCCACCTCAGACACATTTTCACTCTCAAAACGGCTATTTATGTGTAGTGAGCAATTGTCACCAGTAGAGGGCAGTATTGTGTTGGGCATCAGTGGAGAGAAGAGAGAAAAGGCAGTCCTGTGGCATAGATCCATGGTTTTCAATGCATGGACGTAACCCGCTATGACGTCACACACAGGTTAGAGCATAGACAGCTTAAATTCATGAAAAACACGTTCTTTTTAGAAAATATAGGATTTTTTTTGCCGGAATCTATTTCAGATTGACATTGTCATGCAATTTTGATATCCACTATTTTTTTTTTTAAACCCGGCATAAGGTCTTTAACTGCATTATGGTCTTAGGGCGGCACGGTGGCTGAGTGGATAGCACTCTCGCCTCTCAGCAAGAAGGTCCTGGGTTCGAATCCCGGCCGGACCAGGGCCTTTCTGAGTGGAGTTTGCATGTTCTCCCCGTGTCTGCGTAGGTTTCCTCCGGGTACTCCGGTTTCCCCTACCACTAAAAATATGTACAATAGGTCTGGCATGCGCCTCCTGTTCGGCGACCCCGCTCCCATCTCTGTGTGGAGTGAGAGACAAGTGCCCAAAAAATAACAATTGTAAACCGCTTTGTGACTCTGGTCTGTGAAAGGCGGTATATAAATAAAGCTTACTTACTTACTTACTTACTTGGGTTCATCTCCATTTATTATTGCACATTCATAAATCACAATTTTATTCATCCCAGAAGACTTTACACAGATTTTGATTTTCTGATTTTATACTTTTTGTTCACTTTAAATTGAGGTATGCAAAATGATATCATTTTGTGACATGCAGAAAGCCCTGTAACCACAGTAGAGCACAAAACAAGAGAGGAGCTGTACAACATATATTGTGATTTTAAATAAAGGGGTTTGGCTCAAAAAGGAGTGTGGTGTCTTCTGTCTGGCAAATGGCAAAACAAATCTTGAATCTTGAATACATTCTCGAAGAAAACTTATGTACTCCCACCCCCTGTTGCTACATTCCTTCACTTAGCTTGGTTCCCGGAGTCTTTCTATATTTACATACATTCATCAAGATCATTCCACATGTTTACTCCATTAACTGTTTTTAGTATTGGTTCTGGAGTTTTGAAGAGAGATTGAACTTGTAGGGATCTTAATAAGCACAACACACATGTAAATCCTCTCGCTACTAAAACTTCATGGACTCCATAATCTCTGCTCTGACAACAGCCTCTCGACCACAAGAACAATACACACTTTGTCCCCATTGTTGTACACACTTCATTGCCATAAATGTCTTAAAAGACGGGTGTAAATGTGTTGCAGCCTGCTGGACTCGCTGGTTCGACAGAGATGACCCCTCTGGCTCTGGGGACTGGGAGACTCTGTTTGCTCTCCGTGCTGAGTTCCCAGGACAGATCTGTTCAAAACCTCTGGAGATCCAAGTGCTGACGACTAGCGGGAACAGTGTGGCATCCACCGGGAACGAGATCACGACGTAAGTTTGAGGGGCGGCTGTTGTGGAGGTTTCATACAGGTCCATGGCCATAGAGTTGTATTTGGTGTGGTGAAAAGTATGTAAAAAATGGCAAAAGTCCTCTCCCAACAATGGAATCCCACACCTACAGTTGAAAAGGTCTCTTATTGGCCATTGCCACAGGAACAAGCCCGTCCACAACCGATCTTCTGCAGATGGATTCAATCATTTGGGTCAATTGGGAGAGAGGGCGGAAGCAAAAGGGGTTCATGGGGAGTTGATAGCCAGGGGGTGTCAGGGTCTAAAGAAGGACACTAGCATCACCATCACAAGCTAAAGACACAGATCTTCTTAAACACAGTCCTGAATTATTTTCTTTAACCTCTTAAGCTCGCACGAGAAAAAACTAGAAAAAAAATACATCTGCTGGCAATAGCAGCAGATATAACAAGCTATATATCACTTTAAAGCTTATTTTCTCAGCTATATTTATATGTAAGTGTAAACGATATCAGACTTTGCATTAAAAATATATTACGCATAATATGGGCACAAAATAAATCGTGTTTGTATAAGTTTCTTACCTTTTGTCTTCTGCTGCTCCAACAAATTAGACTTTCCCCATCCTTGCTTAGTCTCTTTCTCTCCGTAAGTCTTCATTGGAAAAGAATATCCACTTGTATTTCCCAAAGTATAATCCATTCTTCAAAAATAATCCAAAAATGTGCATTTTTCTGTTGCAAAAAAAACCGCTCTCTTTCACATTTCACCAAGTTTGAGCTTTTTTTATCCACGTGTTCCTTGAGTCCTTAGCTTCAAAAAGAGAGGTTCCATGAAAAGATAGGAGCAGGTTTCAGTCCGCAGGACCCTCGTGAAAAAGACGAACCGCATCCATTTGCACAGAGTCCCTTTTTGCCTTGTTGTTGATTGACGTGTCTAAGTAGCCAATAAAAAGAGCTTTCTTTTGATGGGTGGGACTTGTAGGAACTCTTTTCATTTTCACAGTAAAAGCGTGCGTAAAGACGCTGTTAGTACTGCTGCGCATATTTTATATGCATTTACACTACTAAAAAAATAATTTTGAAAAAATTTAAACAAAAATCACACAGATTTGTAACTTATAAGAACCAAAACTAAAAAATATTCTTTTTATGATGGTGAAATGTTAGTAAAGCAGTTTGGCACAATTTGGCACACATTTTGTCAAATTGGTTCCGAATGGTACTACTTTATAAAAAAGAGAAACTGCATAAAAACTATAAAACTTAGAAGTCTGAAACTTTACACAGTTGTTGTCAACAACACAATGAACAAATTAGCGTTGAAAATTGTCTTCTTCCAATGAAGTAGGCTTTTTTAGGGCATTTATACATTTAATTTTTTAGGCGAGGCTAAAAAAAACTGTTTTTTTTCCCCAAACTTCAAAGGATGCAGAGTAAAATAGGAATGACATACATTATTTCAGTGTATATTTACATACACTAAAAGGCTCTAGCTTTAAAATGATGCATCACACAACCATGTGAGATGTAAGATGTGTTTTTAAATAAGCAAAGACATTTGGGTATGCCAAACTTTTGTGCACGAGCCAAAACAGATGTAGGAGTTTAAGAGGTTTTAAAATGGCCTCGTTCTGCTGGATCTGGAGTCCTGGATCTACTGCCTGTCCGTCCCTCTCTCTATATGGACCTCCCCAAAGATACTTACTTTTCTTGAGTGGTTCTTTGCAGATGCAGGAGGGTGTAAGGATATGGAGCTATTATTGTTTCAATAATATTTGTGTGTGCGTAAAAAGATTTGTGCGTGCGTAACCAGATTTGTGCGTGCGTAACCAGATTTGTGCGTGCGTAACCAGATTTGTGTGTGCGTAACCAGATTTGTGCGTGCGTAACCAGATTTGTGTGTGTGTAAAAGAAATATTTGTGCGTGTGTAAATAGATTTGTATGTACGTATCAAGATTTGTGTGTGCGTAAAAAGGTTTGTGTGTGCGTAGAAAGATTTGTGTGTGTGAAAAGAAAAAAAAAAGTAAGTTTTACACACAAGTTTTTTTTTTACACACGAATCTTTTGACGCAGTCCTGCCTTCGCAGATTCGCAAGTGTAACTTGGACTGTGTGCGTGCGTAAACAGATTTGTGTGTGTGTAATTTGACATTTGTATCTGTAACAGAACAATCTGTGTGTAAATAACCGCGTTGTACAAAGAGAAGAACGGGAAAAAGCCTAAGTGCTACGCACAGGCTCTGTTTTACACACAAATCTCTTTTTGACACACCTCTGCCGCCAAGCGTGTGTCAAAAAGATTTGTAAGTGTAATGTGGTTGTTCTAGCAGTACACCAGCAGATGGTGCTGTTGTAGCTGGTTATTACCTACACGCAAGCAAACCAACAAGTGTAGGTAGAGAAAACCGAAGGATTTAAGAAGAAGAAAAGTTCAGGATGACAAGGAACACTAAAATTCCCACAAAATCCGACCTTTATGAAAGCTGTAGGTTATCTGTCAGCTGTTTTAGTTTACTTTGAGTTCTATGGGGAAAATTTCTGTGTAGCCAACGTGAATTTAGTCTGCAGTACGTGAGAATCCTTCAGCTCCAAGCTAGTAACACCCTATCCAGTTATTATAATAGATCCATGTATCATACAGTGGTGTGAATGACAGGATTTTGAAAATAGGAAAAAAATATCATAAACAGCTGCGGTAGTGTGTCTTGTCAAGGCAGTAGGTTTTGGTTTGCTTGCGTGTAGGTAATAACCAGCTACAACAGCACCATCTGCTGGTGTACTGCTAGAACAACCACATTACACTTACAAATCTTTTTGACACACGCTTGGCGGCAGAGGTGTGTCAAAAAGAGATTCGTGTGTAAAACAGAGCCTGTGCGTAGCACTTAGGCTTTTTTCGTTCTTCTCTTTGTACAACGCGGTTATTTACACACAGATTGTTCTGCTACAGATACAAATGTCAAATTACACACACACAAATCTGTTTACGCACGCACACAGTCCAAGTTACACTTGCGAATCTGCGAAGGCAGGACTGCGTCAAAAGATTCGTGTGTAAAAAAAAAACTTGTGTGTAAAACGTACTTTTTTTTTTCTTTACACACACACAAATCTTTCTACGCACACACAAATCTTTTTACGCACACACAAATCTTTTTACGCACACACAAATCTTGATACGTACATACAAATCTATTTACACATGCACAAATATTTCTTTTACACACACACAAATCTGGTTACGCACGCACAAATCTGGTTACGCACACACAAATCTGGGTACGCACACACAAATCTGGTTACGCGCGCACAAATCTTTTTACGCACACACAAATATTATTGAAACAATAATAGCTCCATATAAGGACAGTGATGATCCAGGACATTTACCTGTTTGATTCTCTGATCTGTTGTTGGGGAATAGATACATTTGTAAAGTCCTCCGAGACGACTGCTGTTGTGAAATAGGGCCATACACATTTAAATCAAATTAAATTGAAAACAGACCCTTATAGTCTTCTCCTGAATTACAAAGAACCATTTTTTAAACTTTACTAATGGTTGCATACGTTTTCCCTTCTCACCGCAAACCCCTACTCTTCTGCCAAAATGATTCTCTTTCAAACTTCTTAAGAATCCTATGACACCTCTTCTCTCTTCACCACTGCATCCGTCCACTCACTTTTGTTTCATTTCCAGGAATAATGTTGATGTTGGATTTCTCTGTGAGAACGATAAACAGAAAAAGGGGAAATGTGCAGACTTCAAAGTCCGCTTCAGGTGCCCACCCGAGTTCTGCAAAGACAAAAGTAAGTGCTGTAACAAGACTGGCCACTAGGGGGAAACTTTATTGGCTGAGTCTTTAGCCCTGTTTCCACCAGCCCTACCCGGTTCTACTCTACTCTGCTCCCATGTACTCTTCCCATTCTCTACTCTACCCTCCCTCTTGGTCCAGGTTCAATCCAGACCGAGCTGGTACTAAAGTGTTTTAACTGACAGTGACTGGCCAGAGTACCGGTAACCAATGAACTTCCTTCTATACTGAATTGTTGTATGGTATGTCGCTAGGATACAGTGCCAGAAATTAAAGCGTACCACACTAAAGCCTAAAGTATTGGATCAGTAGCGTATATGAGTCGTTTTTTTATTGTAATTGAGAAATGATTTCATATTCAAAAACATGAAATGCCAAAAATAAATTTGGCGGTCTCTTCCTGGTGTCAGAACTTGTGTCTTTTCATAGTTTGCTGGACCAGCTGGTACGATCGAGATGACCCATCGGGCACCGGGGACTGGGAGCTTCTGACCAACCTGAGGAAAGAAAACCCCAACCAGATCTGTGACACCCCTCTGTACATCGACGTGAGAACGGTGGACACCAACCAACCCATCACCCAGACGGGACAGCAGCACCACATGTGAGAGACACTTTCAGTCACACAAACATCTAAAGCCCGGCCTTATCCATCCGTACACTCCGTTCAATCATCATTTCACTGCATGTAACTAGGGTCTAGTCCCTATGTTAGCGATTACAATCGGTTGAATTTTGACCGACCATTCAGAGAGAGCGGAAGGCAGGAGTTGTAGTTAGTTGTGGGTGATGTCAAGAGTTTGCGTCGAACAGGCAGGTTGTATTTTGGCAATGGCGATAGTAAAGTAATCCAGTCTGGTTCTATCAAGAAATTGAAGCCGGAGCAAGAGGAATGTTTAGCAAATATAATCGCTGAAAAAAATTGTGGTGCTACTCCCCACGGGAGATGGCTGGGCTTAATGCTAATGCTAACAACCGACTCAGGCGCACTACAAACGTCACGGTAAACTCAGATCCAATGGTTTCAATCTCAAAAGGAGTTAACCCCTCCCCCCTGTTAACGGAGTCAATGGAGCAAATCCAGACCTTAGTATGAAATGTCATTTGTACTATGGTGTGGTACGACCAGGCTAAAGCTACCCTCGGCTTTCTCAGACTAAAGTGGTTAATGACAAACAGGTGACGATTCGATAGTATTGCAGTATTTGGGCCACAATTCAATAATATTCAGATTCTCAACATATTGCAATGTAGAAAGTATTGTGATATATTGCAATTCATGTCTCCCATATTATGGTCTATTATGATCCACATTAACTGAGGAGGGTAGTGTAAAAAACGTTTTCCTTGAACATTCAGGACACAGAACCTTATTTCAGACAAGACTGAAGGGGCGACCCGATGCCTTAACGTGGAAGAGGTTGATTTTAACATAAGCTAGCTTTAGCCAATTTCCGGATGTGGACATTTGGTCTGATGGGACTAGCTTTGCACGGTAAGGGGCAGATGTGTTGCTACTATGGTTGTTAGGCAAGCTAGAGTCTCCCCATTGAATAAAGGCATCTGATTGGTCAGTCTGGATTTACACAGACATTATCACAATATAAACACCAGAGTCACAGAGAGCGCTAAACCTTGTTTTTTTTAAAGCATGTAACACAAAAGGTTCCTGATCTACACAATACAATACAATTTATTCTTGTATTTCCCTAAATCACAACAGTATCATCTCAGAGACTTAACAAAACCATTGAAATCACCAACACAGATCAGAGAATCAACAGTTAAAACACATAAAGAATATAGAACACATGTTGATAAATGTCACACATGTTGTAGAATGTTAAAGTGTCCTGGATCATCACTACATCCTTTCTGTTGGACACTAAATGCCCAACAGACTCCTGCATCAGAGGAAAAACTCAGCTGAAGTTTACTTTTCAGTAAGTCGATAGAATCCTGAGCGAACCTCATCTATGAGCACTTCCCCTCCCTACCACATTGAACTAGCGAGTTAGCACTGTCCTTCTATATAAACTCATATTTCTTTCTCTCTGTCTGCAGCTACAGCCCGACTGAAGGGTTCGTGTGTCGAAATGATGGCCAGAAAGGATGCAAGTGTTACGACTACAAAGTGCGCTTCGGCTGCCCCTGTAACTGCACGGAGCACCTGGAGGATGCCCTGCTCGAGCAGCTCGAACAGCTGCACATCAGATAACTTCTGTCCTCCCATTATTGATAAAGATGTCTTGGCCTTTGTCTTGAGATAATCAAACCCAATGCAATGTTTTTAGTGAAATTGTGTGAACGGTGCTAATAAAAAGTTTTGCTATGACTTGTTTGACTGCAGAGTAATGCACTTACAGGGGAAACTCAAAAAACTAGAGTATTGTTTAAAAGTACTACAGATGTACTATGGATAGAAAGTAGCATGGTGCTTAACCTGGTGCAGCCATCTTTTTAGATAACTGCACATTGTCCTTAATAAACTACACAAATCTTGGTCGTTCGACTTACAATGTGAAACAAAAAAATCTCACAGACAAGACAAAAGTTAAATATTTCAAGATTTTATTTGTTATAATGTGCTAAAACCGTAGACTATAAATATAAACGGACGTTGCGACGCCTATTTCCTCAGTTGAAATGTATGTGCCACGGACGTGGGAAGATTAAAAATGGCCGCAGGTAGCCCCTCCCACAGGAAGAGGTGAAAAAACTAATTTCCGCATGTGTTGGCCGGCACGAGTCCCATTCATGTAACGAGTTCATCCAAAAGTCCACAGCGGCTAAACTAGACTGGTCCAAAAAATCATACTCCCCTCAGCATCGTCAGGATCTGGAACCAAGAGCGGCTCTTGGTCCATCCTGTAAAGACGGTTTTGAGAAGAAAGACGACGCCTTACAAAATCATTGGAAAATTCTCTTTCCGGGTACAGAAATCATGGCAGCATTGATTAAAACAGCTCAGAAAAGTATAACATTTAGAAAACGGGTCCTGGGTTCGATTCCACCTCCAGAATTTTCTGTGTACCGTTTGCATGTTCTCCCTATGTCTGCATCACTAAACTTGTATGAAAGAGAAAGCTCAATGATAAACAAACAGTGACTGGTGACTAGTGTGTAGTGACTTAAACACAATTATACCAAACTTAAACCCATAAAAACTAAAATGCTGAACCCCCTGGGGCCTGAAGGCCCTACCTGTACTGCCCACATTTATCCTCTAGGGGCCACAAACCACTAGTTAATCTACAAATGATCAAAATGACTAAAAATAAAAATCAGAATTATTTTTTTATTACCATTGTGAGCAACAATAAGTCACAAACCAGGAGGAAATTGCTTTGGCTCTCGGTGCAAACAAGTTAAAGATGCAGTCAGTGATTTTTTCCAGATGCATATTGATTTATATTGTGGGAAAACGTCCCTAAACCCTAAAAGTATCAAGTTATCATGTGTTTTCAAATGGTAAGGGAATTGACCAGATGCCTATAGTCTCTGAAAATTAATAAATAATATTTTGGAGCGGACCGATAAAAATAAAAATAAACCAATGGGAATCGTTCATCCCCAACAAACCAATGGGATGTGTTTACCGCCTTTACCCTCTTCCTGTTTTTCGAGAGTGCGCGCACCTGAGTTGGATTTTCTAAACATGACTGCATTTTGTGATAATCGCGGAGGACATCTGAGATCTTGCCGTGCATTCACAAGGTAATTTTCACTGACATCACACATAACGGCCACACGTACCATGAGGAAAACACACATGTGGATTTGACTGCTTTACCGCACTTTTTGTACGGACTACCTGTGAACGCCCCAAATACTAACATATGCACGAGCCATCAAACAGTAACGTGCTGCAGCAGTGCTCAGTCTGTACTGAGTAGGACAGAATGCAGAATAAACGTAAAAACACAGCCCATCGGTCTGACCATTTAGTGTCAGTGAACACTTTACACCGTCCTCTTCACTTCTCCATAGACCTCACAGAGACAACAGCAGCCGCGACTCTGCAGCTGTGTACACAGCCGCAATACGCGACTCCTCTGCTCATCAGGAGAATGTGACATGTTCATCTAATGACAGATGTTGTCACGTGTGGATGTGCGTTCACGTGTGCCGTTTGTTTTGGTTTGGTGGAGAGGCGAGGGGAGGGGGGAGTGGTTTTGCGTTGGTGCTACGGCTAAGCTAGCAAAATCACTTACTGCATCTTTAAAAGGTAAAAATGAACTAAATATAGTACGTGGCAGCGGTGAGTGCGGTGACTCGGAGCATGCAGCAAACACAGAAGACAAACACTGTTCAAGCATCAATGCACCGCTGAGTGTTTGTGGAGTGTGAGCAGATGCTGCAGGTGTCGGCGAATCTCTTTGGTGCGGAGGCCAAAGGTCAGGGAGTTGGTGGTGCTGGGGACGAACAGGTATAGGGTGCTGCCGAGCAGACGTGCCGCCCGAGGCAGGTGGTTGTCGACGCGGTGCGAGATAAAGACGACCAGCAACACAGTCAGAGAGACTGACATGACGATCACGTGCGTCACCATGGTGTTCGCCGCCTTGGCAACGCTGCGGCCGCTCAGAGCCGTCACCATGACAACCACGTATGATGCAGAAATGAGGATGAAGTCCAGGACCGGGATCAGGCCAATGGTGAGAAGCCCCACCACCGAGTGCAGAGCCGAGTCCCCACACACCAGCTTCACCACCGCCATGTGCTCGCAGAAGCAGTTCAGGACCACGGAGCCACAGAAGGTTCTCTGGCTCAGCAGCAGAACCAGCACCGAGATCAGAGACACGTTCCTCAGCACCAGAGGAGCTCCCACCACCATCAACACCTTCACAGACAGACTGGTGCTGTAGCGCAGAGGGCACATCACAGCCAGGCAGCGGTCCAGGGCCATCCACAGCAGGATGGTGGACTGGAAGGCTCCCAAGAGGTGGACCACGAACATCTGCAGCAGACAGGAGCTCAGAGACACCTGGTTCCAGCCGCTGAGGAAACCCACCAGGAACGGAGACATGACCAGGAGAGGCAGGGCCCCATCCACACATGCCATACCAGCGATCAGAAGGTACATGGGGGAGTGGAGAGTCCGCTGCCGGGCGACCACTAGCACCAGCAGGAAGTTAGCCCCCAGGGACAGGAAGTAGAACAGAGAGAAGGGCAGGAAGAGCAGAGGACGCAGCCCGCCCAGCTCCACAAAACAGCTGAACTCAAAGACTATGTGGGATGTGGTGTTCGCCATGGCAACGGTCAGCAGGGGGCGCTCTAAGGCAGCTGAAACTCTCACGAACCACTTAGGGTACAACCTTTAACATTTACATTTCAGACAATGTGGTTCCATAAAGATGATCTGTAGAACTGAAAGTATAAAAGTTCATATTAGTAAGTAAGTAAGTAAGCTTTATTTATATACCGCCTTTCACAGACCAGAGTCACAAAGCGGTTTACAATTGTTATTTTTTGGGCACTTGTCCTCTCACTCCACAGAGAGATGGGAGCGGGGTCGCCGAACAGGAGGCGCATGCACAGTCCTATTGTACATATTTTTAGTGGTAGGGGAAACCGGAGTACCCGGAGGAAACCTACGCAGACACGGGGAGAACATGCAAACTCCACTCAGAAAGGCCCTGGTCCGGCCGGGATTTGAACCCAGGACCTTCTTGCTGAGAGGCGAGAGTGCTATCCACTCAGCCACTGTGTAGAGTCTTATCTGGAAACAAATAACAGCCTGAACAAAGCTTCATGCAAATGTAAGATAAGATGATATAAACTTCATTCATCTCAATATACAGTGGTCACTGGTTTATCGCGGGGGTGATGTGTTCTAAAAATGACCTGTAATAAAATCATCTGTGAATTGGCAGATGAGCATTTTAAGGCTGTAAAATCCCTCACACACACTTTTCTAACACCTGAACTCACAACTGCTGAAGTGAGAGACCAGAGATATCAAACCTGTTGGTTGCCGGTCTGAGCGCTGCTGCAGCTGTTTAAAGCCGTACATTCACTGTACACACCAAAGAGAGACCAGCAAGAGACAAAAGAGACTAGAGAAAGACCAGAGAGAGACCAGAGAAAGAGCAGAGAGAGACTAGAGAAAGACCAGAGAGAGACTAGAGAAAGACCAGAGAGAGACCAGAGAAAGAGCAGAGAGAGACTAGAGAAAGACCAGAGAAAGACCAGAGAGAGGGAGACTAGAGATAGACCAGAGGGAAAGAGACCAGAAAGCTTCTCTCTCTCCCAGAGACCAGGAAATAGAATGTGGCAGAGGTCAAACATACATCTTAAAACTATAGAACCAAACTGTTCTAAGCTTGTTGGATTGATTTTTTTTCCCCAGCTCAAAGCAATCGTTAAGTCTGAATAAATACATTTTAGTTCAGAGCGTCCAGGGCCGTGTGTGGTCAGTCTACCTCATACAAACTTAAAACAACACCAAATATGTGATAAAAAACAGTGTTACCTCAAGGACATACTGGCAGCTTATCAGAGAGACAAGAATAGTTTATCATTCCCCGACAGCAGAATCTACATCGAGCCTTTTTGCTTTGCTTTCACCGTCTTATAAACATTCTTGAAAATCTACTTCAGCTCCCAGTCTGGTGAACAAACATCAGCAGAACATTTGGCCCTCGACATTAAACTAGTTGCAAGCATTGGTCACAGATTATTATCAGTCTTTTCTAACCCAAAACGCACTTGGTAAAAGTTGGATAAAGACACATGCTTTTAGTTCAATGCAAATGAGAGATTTACACAACTTTGCACTGAGAATAGTGAACAAACTAGTGTGAAATTATATTAATAAATAATATGACAATAAATACATAGCCACAAATGGGTCTTTCCACTAAGAATATGATGGATATTTGGGTAAAAAAGTGCAAAACTCAGTCCTGTTCAATTTGCTTCTTCTCAAAACAAGAATAAGAAATGTTGAGTCCCTTTCACTCAGACTAAGCATCACTAAATCTATAGAAAGACTGTGAGGGCTTTTTCCAATAAAATAGTAAATTGTTTTTGCTCTATTCTAAAGGACACTTAGCCAAATGATCATTGAGCTTTCTAAGGGAGACAGTGAGATGTCTAAAATCTGCAGATTTGCCAATCCCCCATGGTTTTTCAGATAGTATTGCTTCTATTAAAACTGCATTTCCTGTATTTTTGGTAAATCCACAAATTCAGTCATAAAAAAATCAAAATCATCCATAACTTAGACAAAGCATTTCCTTCAGAGCACGGTCTTACTCCATCTCGTAATGTTATTATCAAAAGTCAGAAAGAAATAGTAAAAATCTTGTTATTAGCAATTGTCTTTTTGCGGTTCCTTTCCAGCATTTCTGTCACGTTCTCACAATGAATCAGGAGAATGTGGTTTTATATGGTCTGTCGGACGCTCTGATTGGCTGAGAGCTGCGGCGCTGGATTGAATAGGATTTTATTGATCGATAAATAGATTCTAAAACATGGAATGAAAAGGTGAAAAACTTTCATTCTCATTCTTAGTGGCCGAAAATAGTAATAAAGTTATTGCTTTTATACAGAGCTTTTTAGACACGCAAAGATGCTTCACTTTTTGTTATTCATTCACTCCAATACACAGTGGTAATAAACTACTACTGTAGCCACAGCTGCCCTGGGGCACATTGAGAAAAGTGAGGCAACCAGTATATACCATCGGGCCCTCGCACTTTTACACTGTGGCTATAGGTGTTCCCAGAGGTCTCCC
Source organism: Knipowitschia caucasica (assembly GCA_964034765.1). Classification (NCBI taxonomy): domain Eukaryota; kingdom Metazoa; phylum Chordata; class Actinopteri; order Gobiiformes; family Gobiidae; genus Knipowitschia; species Knipowitschia caucasica. Next base: position 28,819,722 of record OZ035832.1, read on the forward strand.
ATCACAATCCTAACCAGGCCCTGCCCTGATGATTTGAGAATCTTAACAAGACCTTTTTTAGTTCTGCGGCCACATGTTACTGTACCAGTGAGATTAACTCAACGTGATGAGTTCTGGCGCCCGGATCGGGTGGAGGGCGGGACATCAAAATGAAAACAATAACAAGATTTAGGGGCAGTAAAAGTAATTTTAAAATCCAAATATATCAGCTAAACTACTATTATCAGTTAAAGAAGTACGTGAAAAGAGCATATTTTGTTATTGCCTTTTGACAGATTAGGGAAACAGAGCCCCCGACTGCTCATTCAACACCTCACCCCTCAGCGCCCCCCACTGTAAATAGCTCCAGACGAGATCAGAAGACAGATCTCTGGGCTGCATCCCCAAAGTGCTGCCAATCCAGACGGAATCTCACCCGCCACCCTGAGGCCCTGTGCCCAGTCCTCACTTCAACACGCCGTCGGAGTCTTGCCATGTCCCACCGGCTTCAAATCCTCACTGTCCCCGTCCCCAATCGCCTCTCGTCTCCATCTTTTGTATTTATGTTCTCCTGTTCCTACTCATTTTGCCTTGTCCCAGTTCAGTATGTGATTTTCCTTTTGTAATAGTTTGATATTGCGATGGTTAGATTTTAGTGCAGCCCTACCAGTTTTACTCTGCTAATGTGAAATCACCACACAAACAACATTCAACAACATTTATGGACATTAGTCTCTGCTCCTTATGGACTCATGGTGTGTTGGTCCATAAATGTGTTTTTTGTTTGTTATCATTGCATTTCCTGTTTGATTTTCTGATTTGTGCTGACGAATCGACAGCTTTGAAAAGTCCTTCGAGATAACTACTGTTGTGATCTAGGGCGATACACTACAAAAGTGATGAAAAACAAACCAATAATGCTCAATTTTGGCAAAATGCATCTTGATTTAAGCACATTCTGACTGAGCCTTGAAACTAGATTTGCCAATGATCTTGTTTTAAAGATATGCAAGAAATTTCCTCCTTTGAATTAGAAAATACAGCAACATTTCCTGAAATAAGACTAGCTTTGTCCCATCGGAGAATCTAGTTTTAACACCGTCAGAGTGGATAGTGTTGTCAAAAATACCCTTGACAGACGTGTTCAAAGTTGATGCAGAAGTAAGACAAAGATGCAAGAGTTAAAAATAGAACATTTAATTCTCTTTACAATTAAATATCGATACAAAACTCTTGGAGCCATTCATTCTCTAAAACTAACCCTATGCTGAGCCATTCTAACCTTTCCCTCCAGGCCTGAATATGTGCAGAGAACATGCAGGCGCTCTGCCATGTTCTCTGTCTATCTATCCCTGCTCAGACTGCCCAAAATGTCCTAACCCCAGTTTTATCAACATGTCCGATGACGTCACATGGTCTGAGACTGGTCTGGATTTTGGTCTTGGTTTTGGTCTTCCATATCAGTCTTAGCAAACAATGCCCCCACCTCTGCGGCGCCTGATTGTGTTGGACTTTGCTCTCTTCAAAAGTGGGAGAGAACCCTGTTTATACTTGGAGTCAATAATTGTCTGGTTTTGTAAGCTGGTCCTCTTTATGCAGTATTCCCGTACTATCTTGTGTCCTTGGGGTTTTTCCTGAGTGCACAGGTCTTTTTTGGCTATGATGATATCATCGTTGGCTTCTAGGACTCTGCCGGCTTCTGTTGTGAGCTTTAAAATACTGTCTCCGAGTTCCTCTTCGGACATCATGGTGTGCATACGTAGAACTCCATTGGCCAGGCGGGAAAACTGACGCTTTACGGACGTTCTGGCAGATTTAAGCTGATCTAGGTCTACCGATTCGGCCATCTCTGGGTTGGGAGCTAGTTTCTTTTGTCTCTCTGGACACGTTTGGGTCACGCTGGTCACTCTACTTTAGTGTTTTTTCCAGTCTTCAGACCACGGTTTTTCACTGTCAAGTTATTTGGTGATATGTTTGTGCAAATTCCCCACTTGAAAGGGATAAGCCCTCCACATATGAGTTTGAACTGGATTTCACTCAATGATCAGCCATGGTTCTTGATTCATGCCATTTATTTGGCTTGGTTTCAGCTTTAGGTTCAGGTGAAAAACCTCAAAAGGAGAACAGAAACATACAGTCATTTTCCTATGCAAATAAACCGTCTTCTAATTGCACTTTCAACAAATAATGTTCCTGCTAGTAACCAAAATAGTATCTTATTTTAAATAATATTTACCCCCAAATGAATTAATCTATATTTTAACCTGGTTTTAGCACATTTTTAAAGTAATATATTTCAACATTTTAACACTAAGTACTTGATTTTTACATTTTATCACTAAGTGATTGATTTTTACATGATTGCGAACTGCGTTTTCCAAACATGATCCGTATACATGAAACATTCAGTTTTTTCAAACTTAACATTCTTCATAATCTTTACATAAAGGCGAATATAAGGCAAATTTTGTTAATTAGTAGTGAACATAATATTAACGAACACAGACTAGTTAACCCGCATTCCTTCCTGGAGTTAGCTTTTGTTTTGTCTAACAACAGTACATTTTATAAACAACAATCAAACAAAGTAACTGTTTTTTGAGTCCGTGTTTCCTCTCCTCCCAAGGGCTCTTGAACGCGTCGCCGCGTAAGTTCAAGCGATCGCAAATGAGGAACGGCGCTTACCGGCTGTCTCTCATGGGGTTGTGAGAGGGTTACTCTTGCACAGTTTTTGTCTTTATTGTTGTCTTTTTGCGCTGCTTGGGCGCTGAGATCGCTTGTCCCACTCGAACTCACACACAGAAGTGTCCGTGTCCGTCCCTTTTAACCACCCCGGGTGGATGCAGATCACGCAGGTGAGCCGTTCCACCCACCATTTCCCTCCGGTAAGGAGGGGGAGCGGGACTACAACGCAGTTCGCCAGCACAAGAATCTTAAAATCAACCCTGAAAGTAACAGGGAGCCAGTGAAGTGAGGCCAGCACGGGGGTGATGTGCTCTCTCTTACGTGTCCCTGTGAGTAAGCGAGCAGCAGCATTCTGCACCTGCTGAGGCTGTAGATCCAGGACTGAGACTGTAGACCCAGGACTGAGGCTGTAGATCCAGGACTGAGACTGTAGACCCAGGACTGAGGCTGTAGATCCAGGACTGAGGCTGTAGATCCAGGACTGAGACTGTAGACCCAGGACTGAGGCTGTAGATCCAGGACTGAGGCTGTAGATCCAGGACTGAGACTGTAGACCCAGGACTGAGGCTGTAGATCCAGGACTGAGGCTGTAGATCCAGGACTGAGGCTGTAGACCCAGGACTCCAGGACCGAGGCTGTAACTCCACAACCAGGACTTTGACCAATCATATTCGACCATAACCAGTATTTGTTGGTGTTTTGGACAAAGCTAAACATCCTGATGTTCCTCTGCAGCATGGACACAGTCACTGGTTTTGTCTGTAAGAGGTCTGACCAGGACGACTCAGAGTGTGAGGACTATAAGGTGCGCTTCCTGTGCCCTGAGGAGTTCTGCCAGCCCCAAGGTCAGAGCTCAACATAATCACAATAATCATAATGTATCAGATGTATACAGTGCTTTTCTAGACTCTCAAAGACGCTTCACATGTCATTATTCATTCACTAAAAACGCTGTGGTGATAAACTACTACTGTAGCCAAAGCTGCCCTGGGGCACACTGACAGAAGCGAGGAAACCAGTCTGTGTCATTGGCCTCTCCCACACACACCAGACTCATTCCAATGTGGGGGAAGTGTGAAGTCAAAGTATATATTGTCAAACAAACCAAAATGGAGGTAGAACGTGCAGTTAAAGCAAGGCGGCCCAGGAATGTTCTTGCCTGACTGACCACAGCCACCTCCTTACAGAGAGGGAGACAGAGAGAGAGCGACAGAGAGAGAGAGAGACCAGAGAAAAAAAGAGAGAGAGAGAGAGAGAGAGATGGAGACAGAGGCAGAGCGAGACAGAGAGAGAGAGAGAGAGACATAGGCAGAGACAGAGAGAGAGAGAGGGAGAGGGAGAGAGACCAGAGAGAGCAGAGAGAAAGAGAGAGACAGAGAGAGAGAAAGAGATAGTTTATAAGTTACGCCCCCCAGTTTTAAAATGCCACATTCTAAATCATAACACAGGTAAAGTAACTATTCTCTTGTTATGTTTAAGGCACAAAAACACCACAATATTTTTCCTTTGATGAAACCTAGTTCTCACTTCTTTGCAGACGATTCGGACTCGGGTGACGGCGCCCCTAGTGGACACATGTGTAAAAACATCAGGATGTGCGTTCCCATCGAGAGCGAGTGTAACTGGCAAGGTATCAGCATCGAACTTGAACCCTAAGAGCCTCCATTTTGACTTCTTAATTTCTAAATAGTGAAAAGTGGAAGAGGCTCTATGTAAAGTGGAGAAATTATAAGGATGGACCAAAAGTAGGAATTAAATGTACCCATCTAATTTGCATTTTGTGACTTCATGTATCTCTCTGGTCTCTCTCTGGTTTCTCTGGTCTCTCTCTGGTCTATCTCTGATCTCTCACTAGTTTCTCCCTCTATCCTTTCTAGTCTCTCTCTGGTTCACTTCGTAATGTTTTCTGATGTGTGGGATACTTTATGATTGCCTTTATTGGAGACATATAAAAGAACAATCGGAGGTGGTAGACTTTACTTTCTCTGTCATTGCTAAAACAGTAACATTTGTGTCTTTGAAATTAAATAACTTTGCTTCTGCACCGCTGACTCTGCGTCTATTATTATATTTTATTTTTTTCTTGTATAATATTGTACCTTTTTTAAGCCTCAATCAATAAAGCACCGTTATGTAGTCTTAATATTTTTGAAACGTTTTCTCCTCCATGGGCCGCCATCTTAATGTAAGCCAGGCCTGGGGACAGTGGAAAGACCGGGTCAGAAGTCCTGGTTCAGGCCGTGGTCTCTGCTCTGGTAAAACTCAAAAGTACAGTTTCTACACATCAAGTCATTAAACATTTTCTCTCTTGAAGTCTTAAAAAATTGATTGCTAAACTATTACTTAAACATTTGATTTGTTTGATATTTAAAACAGAAAACTGAGACATGTTACTTCTCCCTCTGGTGGTAGCAGAGGGGTAATGCAGTTCTAAAACATGAAATGACAAAGTAACGAGGCTCATTATCATTTTTAATAGTCAAAAATATTGCACAATATTTATTGTTTATGGTTTGAGGACCTAGAAAGAGACCAGAGAGAGACCGAAGAGATGGAGAGACCAGAGAGAGAGAGACCAGAGAGAGATCAGAGAGAAAGAGACTAGAGAGGGAGACCAGAGTGGGAGAGAGACAAGAGAGAGAAAGAGATAAACCAGAGAGACAGACCAGAGACAGAGACCAGAGCAAGAGAGAGAGACCAGAGAGAGAACAGAGAGAGAGAGGCCCAGAAAGAGAGAGACCCCAGATAGGTTACAGCCTCAGTGGGCGGGGTCAGTCCATGGACACACGTTGACAGCAGAGACTTTACGTTTCTTTCTCCAAACGTCCTGAATCCGCCCAAACACTCGACCGAAGCCGTGTCTGATCTCGACCGTCCGCACGCCGTACACCACCGGGTTGAAGGCGGCGGGCAGCAGGATGTAGATCAGACCCATGGCGGCGTTCAGGTCCGAGTTCAGGCCCAGACGAAGAGTGTCGGACAGAAAGGCCACGGTCCCCACCAGGTAGAAGACCAGCAGAACCATGAGGTGAGTGCCGCAGGTGTGCAGGGCCTTCCATCGGTCCTCCCGGGCTCTGTGGACCACGGCCAGGATCCGGAAGTAGGACAGGACAATGACGGGGATGTCCAGGCCCACAAAGCAGACGATGACGGCCACGCCTGCCCCGCGGCTGGGCCTGGTGTCGCCGCAGGCCAGCCTCACCAGCGCCATGTGGTCGCAGTAGACGTGCTCAATGACCCGGCTGTCGCAGAAGTCCAGGGAGCCGGCCAGGGCCACCAGCACCGCCATGACCGAGCCGCTCCGAAGCAGAGTGAAGAGAGAGAGGACCAGGAAGGACGAGTGGGACACCAGCTTTCTGAAGGAGACATGAGGGAGGGGGGAGGGGCGAGACTGAGTGTACTGAGGGACAAGATATGGGAGCAATGAGAACTTCACAATGCACTCAACTTCGACCAGGTTTGCATTCAAAATGAACGGTGGCGCCAAGAGGTCAGGCGTCACTTGCCGAGGATCAAAAGCATTGCTTTGAGAGCTTTGGAGCGTTGACGTTCGCGTCACTTTTCTGCGTCAAAATCCCTTGACGGCAAAGTTGAGAAAAGCTGAGCCGTGCTTAACTTGAGCCTCCAAAGTTGGACCCGGCACCTCTACACGCGATCGAAACATGTCAACATGGAGCTCTAGGTTGTGACACACAATTGTTGATTCAATACTCATTCTTTGGCATAGTCTTCTCGCGGTTTGTAAAAATAAATAAAATGGCCTATAATTAATTTGGTGTAATGAGTTTAATCAAAATGTGACACAATATAATGTGAATAAATATAAATTTAATGAAGTTCCTTTCATTATTGTTGAATAATAAATGAATTCATTATTGCCAGAGCAAATCACAGCTGAATGACAACAACATCATCAGTTCCAGAGCAGTATGAAGCAGTATGAAGCATTATTATATGAATTGGATCGTACGCGCCCTCTGATTGGCTGATTACCGGTTTGATATTTTTCCATCTCGGACCGTTACCGTGACAATTGGTCCGAACAGCGCGTATCACATTTGATATCTTTAAACGGACCGTTACCATGACAATCGGTCCACAGACCGTGTCACACAAAACCAAGTCGGACATGAACATACTTCACAAATATCTCAAAAGCATTGGTAAAGACACAGACGAGACTCATATAATAAAACATTTATTAACCTCGCTTGCTCGCTTGGTTAATAAGCAGTTTGAAGCAGTTTGAAGCAGTTTGAAGCAGTATGAAGCAGTTTGAAGCAGTATGAAGCAGTTTGAAGCAGTTTGAAGCAGTTTGAAGCAGTATGAAGCAGTTTGAAGCAGTATGACGCAGTTTGGAGCAGTTTGAAGCAGTATGAAGCAGTATGAAGCAGTATGAAGCAGTATGAAGCAGTTTGAAGCAGTATGAAGCAGTTTGAAGCAGTTTGAAGCAGTATGAAGCAGTATGAAGCAGTTTGAAGCAGTAGGAAGCAGTCTGAAGCAGTATGAAGCAGTTTGAAGCAGTTTGAAGCAGTATGAAGCAGTAAGCAGTATGAAGCAGTAAGCAGTATGAAGCAGTAAGCAGTATGAAGCAGTTTGAAGCAGTTTGAAGCAGTATGAAGCAGTATGAAGCAGTTTGAAGCAGTATGAAGCAGTATGAAGCAGTAAGCAGTATGAAGCAGTATGAAGCACCTGTACTTGAGCGGGTGGCAGATGGCGGTGTAGCGGTCCAGCGCCATGGCGAGGAGCACGGTGGACTCCAGCGACGACAGGAAGTGGGTGAGAAACATCTGTGTGAGGCACTGTCCCAGCGTCACATGGTACGCGGGCTGCAGCAGCACCAGCAGAGCGCTCGGGACGATGACCGTGGCTGAGAGGAGGTCCACCACGCACAGCGCCCCCACCAGGACGTACATGGGACTCCACAGAGCCTCCACCCGCACCAGCACCAGCAGCAGGCAGCCGTTCGCCACCAGGACCAGCAAGAAGACCAGGACCAGTGGGAGGGCGATGAGCCCGCGCTGCCACAAGGGGAGCGGGAACGCCAGGAACAGGAAGTCCGACTGGTTCATGGCAAGTCAGGAGCCCAGCAGGGGGCGCCACATCCTGGTTTCAAGATGTTCAGGAGCTGGTTCGGGAATGTACAAGAAACAATCAAATAAATGTATGGTTCTATTGGATCCATTACCGTGGTAATAGAGTTATTTGAATAGCTTAAAATTTAGCTACTGTAGCCACGGCTGCCCTGGGGCACACTGACAGAAGCGAAGCAACTTGTATAATTTATCGGCCCCTGAGAGAGACCAGAGAGAGAGACCAGAGGGAGGCAAGAGAGAGACCAAAGAGAGGCAAGATAGAGACCAGAGAGATACTAGAGAGACCAGAGAGAGAGACCACAGAGAGAGACCAGAGAGAGAGACCAAAGAGAGACCAGAGAGAAACTAGAGAGACCACAGAGAGAGACCACAGAGAGAGACCAGAGAGAGAGACCAGAGAGAGACCAGAGAGAGAGACCACGGAGAGAGACCAGAGAGAGACTAGAGAGACCAGAGAGAGAGAGACCACAGAGAGAGACCAGAGAGAGAGACCAGAGAGAGAGGCCAGTAAGAAACCTGAGACCAGAGCGAGGGACCAGAGAGAGAGAGAGACCAGAGGGAGAGAAAGACCAGAGAGAGAGAGAGTGAGAGACCAGAGAGACCAGAGAGAAAGTCCAGAGGGAGACCATTAAGAGATACAAACAAATAAGAAAATAATTTACAGTAAAAGAGTTCAAATAATAATGGTTTCTGAGTCTCACCTGCGTGTGGGCATCTGTCTCCTCTGGTACCATGTCACTGGTGTCTCCTCTGGTTTCCCTCAAAGTTCTTGTCTCAGTTGTATTTGAACTCTTGTCTGCAAAGTCCAGCGGGAGAATGCTACTCTCTGATTGGACCATGAGATCTTATGTTACAGGATTATTAAACATGTTTTTCCTCTGGGTCTGAGTCTGGAAAATACATTCACACGGTTTGTTTTTTATTCTAATGATCATTAGAACAAACCATGACCAGAGAGGGACCAGAGACAAGAGAGACCAGAGAGGGACCAGAGACCAGAGAGGGACCATAGACAAGAGAGACCAGAGAGGAACCAGAGACCAGAGAGGAACCAGAGAGAGACCAGAGAGGAACCAGAGGGACCAGAGAGGGACCAGAGACCAGAGAGATCAGTAAGTAAGTAAGTAAGTGAGCTTTTTTTATATACCGCCTTTCACAGACCAGAGTCACAAAGCAGTTTACAATTGTTATTTTTGGGCACTTGTCTCTCGCTCCACACAGAGATGGGAGCGGGGTCGCCGAACAGGACGAACTATTGGACATATTTTTAGTGGTAGGGGAAACCGGAGTACCCGGAGGAAACCTACGCAGACACGGGGAGAACATGCAAACTCCACTCAGAAAGGCCCTGGTCCGGCCAGGATTCCAACCCAGGACATTCTTGCTGAGAGGCGAGAGTGCTATCCACTCGGCCACCGTGCCGCCCACAAGATCAGAGAGGGACCAGAGAGGGACCAGAGAGGGACCAGAGAGGGACCAGAGAGGGACCAGAGAGGGAACAGAGAGGGACCAGAGAGACCAGAGAGAGACCAGAGAGACCAGAGACAAGAGTGACCAGAGACGGACCAGAGACAAGAGAGAGAGAACAAAGACCAGAGAGGGACCAGAGAGAGACCAGAGAGACACCAGAGAGAGACCACAGAGAGAGACCAGAGAGAGACCAGAAAGAGAGACCAGAGAGAGATCAGAGGGAGACCAGAGAGAGTCCCTGCTCCTCTGTCCCTGTGGTACCTGAAATAGTCTCTTTGCTGTCGGTGATTTCCTCAGAGAGAAATCTCGTTAGTGTCGCATATAATTAACTGTGTTTGTCCACAGAGAGTCTGCAGCTGCAAAGAATTCATGACCCACAAAGAAATATTTATCATTATTTATCATTTATTATTAATATTTCAGAAGTTTCACACCAGAGAAACTGTTGGAATGTTTTCTTATACAGAGGTTTGACACAGAATAAGTCTGATTTCAGGACTGGATTTGAAGTGTGTGTGTGTGCGTCTGAGTGTGTGTGTGTGTGTGAGTGTGTGTCTGTGTGTGTGAGTGTGTGTCTGTGTGTGTGTGTGTAATCTGTCCAGAGTCAGACGTGATGATGCAGAACAGATTATTTGTCCCGGATCTAAACAGGACTTTGATTTTAAATCTATGTTTTATCTCTGTCTCTGGGAACCGAGGTCGACGAGACCAAATCTCTAACGGCCTCCGCCACAAACAAGTTAATGGACATGAAGCCACATTATTTATTTAATAAACTTAATAAAACCCTAACCCTAACTCTAGTTTTTAAAGGGGCATTAGGAAACTTTCTATGTGTTTTGATTGAGTAGGGACTGAGTGTTTGCATGAGTAACAAAGAGGAACCAGAGACCAGAGACTGGAGAAAGACCAGAGAGAGAGAGACCAGAGAGAGACCAGGGAGACCAGAGAGACCAGAAATAGAGAGACCAGAGAGACCAGAAACAGAGAGACCAGAGAGAGACCAGGGAGAGACCAGATAAACCTGTAAAAGATCAGAGAGAGAGCGAGAGAGACCAGAGAGAGACCAGAAAGACCAGAGAGAGAACAGAAAGAGACCAGAAAGATACCAGAAAGAGACCAGAAAGATACCAAAGAGACCAGATGGAGACCAGAGAGAGGGACCAGAGAGAGACCCGAGAGAGACCAGAAAGGGACCGGATGGAGAGACTAGTGAGAGACCTGATAGATGCTTCACAAATGTATAGACAATATATGATGTATGTGAAACCTGAAATGACATGAACAAAAATACATAAATAAAACATATTTATCGCTGCTGTGTCCTTTAGCGAGAGCAGATATGAAGAAGATAAGTCCACAATAGTTAGAATCAGACGCTGCAGATTACACTGGTCCAGATATGAACTGTTCAGCACTATTTAAACTCTGAGAGGACCATGTGTCACAGAGCAGGACAGCTTCTGGTGAGTGCATTTCTCTGCTCTCTCTCTGGTCTCTCTGATCTCTTTCCAGACTCTCAGGTCTCTCTCTAGCCTCTCTCTGGTCTTTCTGGTCTCTTTCTGGTATCTTTCTGGTCTCTTTCTGTTCTCTCTCTGGTCTCTGTCTGGTCTTTCTCTGATCTCTCTCTGGTCTTTCTGGTCTCTCTCTGGTCTCTCTCTGGTCTCTCTCGTCTCTTTCACGTCTCTCTCTGGTCTCTCTCTGGTCTCCCTCTCGTCTCCCTCTGATCTCTCTGGTCTCTTTCACGTCTCTCTCTGGTCTCTCTCTGGTCTCCCTCTCGTATCCCTCTGGTCTCTTTCTGGTCTTCCTTTGGTCTCTCTCTGATCTCTCTCTGGTCTCTCTCTGGTCTCTCTGATCTCTCTCTGGTCTCTCTCTGGTCTCTCTCTAGTCTACCTCTGGTCCCTCTTTGGGATCTCTCTGGTCTCTCTCTAGTCTCCTTCTAGTCTCTCTTTGGTCTCTCTCTGGTCTCTTTGGTCTGTCTCTGGTCTTTCTCTGGTCTCTCTCTGATCTCTCTCTGGTCTCTCTCTGATCTCTCTGGTCTCTCCCTGGTCTCTCTCTCTGGTATCTCTCTGGTCTCTCTCTGGTCTCTCTCTGGTCTCTCTCTCTGGTCTCTCTCTGGTCTCTCTCTCTGGTCTCTCTCGGGTCTCTCTCTCTCTGGTCTCTCTCTGGTCTCTCTGTCTGGTCTCTCTCTGGCCTCTCTCTGGTCTCTCTCTGGTCTCTCTCTGGTCTCTCTCTGGCCTCTCTCCGGTCTCTCTCTGGTCTTTCTCTAATCTTTTTCTGGTCTCTCTCTGGTCTCTCTCTGGTTTCTCTCTGGTCTCTCTCTGGTCTCTCAGCTCTAATGGTCTTGTCTCTCTACAGAGTCACAGACACTCAGCAAACATGAATCTCTGGGTATGTTTGGACCCATATAAAGATAGTTATATATTTATAGTATTTTCAAGTTGTTGATGGTGTCATTGCTGGTTCTGTCCACAGCTCCTCTTGTTGAGTCACGCTCTGGTCGTCGGTGAGTAACCTTTTCACCTTTATTCTTATTGTAACTTTATTGTTCAATTATTTCAAAAATCACAAATCTAAAGAAGCCGTTACTGTAAATTCAGGTGTGCGGTAGTTAGCCATGCTTCTGTTTGATTATAAATATTTGAAATGGTTAGCCGTGCCTCTATGTCATGTGCGCAGGTATATAGAAACTCAATAACCTTAGAAGAAAGATGTCGTAGGATTTTTTTTAGGTGGTGCAACGCTTTGAAGTCAATGATTTGGGTGTATAGTGGTTAGCCGTGCTTCTAAGATCATTTAGACATATTTGAAGTGGTTAGCCGCGCTTCTGCGTCATGTGCTCAGGTTAAAAGTGGTTAGCCATGCTTCTAAGTTTGATTATATACATTTGAAGAGGTTAGAAGTGCTTGTACGTCATGTGCGCTGGTTACAAGGGGTTAGCCATGCTTCTAAGTTTGATTATATACATTTGAAGAGGTTAGAAGTGCTTGTACGTCATGTGCACTGGTTACAAGGGGTTAGCCATGCTTCTAAATCCATTATTAAGTCGAAGTGCATAGAGAAAGCCAATAACATTTAAAGAAAGATGGTATAGGAATACTTTTAGGTGTGTTTGGTGTGGTTAACAATGTTTTTAAGTTCAACGATTCAGGTGTGACGTGGTTAGCCGTGCTTCTAAGATCGAGTAGACATATCTGAAGTGGTTAGCCATGCTTCTAAGTTTGATTATGACTATGCAAATTGGTAGTGGTTGGCCAAAGTCTGCGTGTTCTGGTCTGATTTTATAAAACAACATGTGTTATTTATGTGGAGCAAATATTAGGCATGTATTGTTGACTCCAGAGAGCAGATTTAAAAAGCCACAGACGCAAAAGAGCATAAAAATAATCAGTTTTCTGATTTGTCCAATATTTGTCTCATTTTTATCTCTTTTGTTTCTACAGTGAGTCAAGATCGGTACCCCGACGATGAGACGGATCCGACAGAAGAACCTCCCACTCCCCCAGACTCAGGTGAGAAACCCTGCACACACACACTCACACTACACACGTACATTTACTTTACATATGGTCTCTCTCCCTGGTCTCTCCCTAGCCTCTTTCTGGTCTCTCGTTGGTCTCCCTCTGGTCTCTCTCTCAAGTTTCTCCATCTGGCCTCGATTTGGTCTCTCTCTCTCTCTGGTGTCCCTCTCTCTGGTCTCTCTCCCTGGGTTTTCCCTGGCCTCTTTCTGGTCTCTCTCCCTGGTCTCTGTCTGGCCTCTCTCTAGTCTCCCTCTCTAGTATCTCTCTCTGGTCCCTCTCTGGTCTCTCCCTCTGGTCTCTCCCTAGCCTTTTTCTGGTCTCTCTTTGGCCTCCCTCTGGTCTCTCTCTCAAGTCTCCCTCTGGTCTCCCTTTGGTCTCTCTCTCTGGACTCTCTCTCCGGTCTCCCTCTTTCTGGTCTCTCTCTTTGGTCTCTAAAGCAAAAGTTGTGTCCATGAGGAGAAAGTCCTGTGTTCTGCCTTTAAAGTTCAAACTAAAGTTTAGCCTCTAAATTAACTTTGTCTTAATTCCATGCACTGTTGGACTTAAATGTTAATGTAGTAACAAGTAGGCAATGCAAGGTTATTTGTATAGCACAGTCCATACACAAGGAACCTTCAAGTGCATGATAGAAACAGTACTTCAGTGATGTGACATTCTGAGGGAAATCATCTCAAATCCTGTTTCAAAACCAAAAATAAATTCACTTTATTTCCATTTACTTCATTCATAACACATTACAAACATTTAACATTTAAATACTAATAACAATGTTTTTCTCTGCTTCATTTCAGACGCAGAACCAACTGTTGCGAACCAACAGTTGTTCTTGTTGAGAACCTTTTATCTAAATAGATTTTCTTTCTGCTCCTGTTTTTGTGTCGTCAATGAGAAGTCAGTGAGATATATTTGCGTTAAATCCAAACTGCAGCCAGAGCTCAGACTTCTGTGTCGTCTTTCAGAGTCCACAGCATCACATGTGAGGCCGGTGTCCAGACTCCACCCATTTCCTCAAATCTTCAAGTTAAGACCGTAGATTGTAAATATGAACGGACGTCACATCTATCTCCGCCGTTGAAACTAATGTGACATCACCTTTGGCTTCTACGGGCCTTTTTCATAATGGCCGTGGGCAGCCCCTCCCGCAGGAAAATGTGAAAAAAAGCCATATTCATTTAACGTGTGCATTCTGAAGTCCACAGCGGCTAAACTAGACTGGTCCAAAAATAATTTACTCCCCTCAGTATGGACAGCATCAGGAACGTATAGCTTTGGACCAAGAGCCACTTTTGGAGCATCCTGTAAAGGCGTTTTTGCGAGTAAAGAAGACGTCATACAAAAATATTGGGTAATTCTGTTTCTGAGTACACCCCCACAGGCAAGGAGTAAGATTGCAGGATGTCAGTGTAGTACTCATGGACCTTTTTGAGCCGGGACCCACTCACACTTTTGGAAGTGTGAGCGGGTCTACTGTCTTCACGTGTGATGCTGTCGACTCTGAAGTTTAACCATGGTACGACATTCTTGCCCCGTCCCTTCTGTCCAAATTCTCAATTTTCAAACTCGTCATGTGATGGCAAATCATCAATCTCTCCGCAAAAAAAAAACAAAAAAAAAAAATTCTTTCCTTTCAGATCACTTGCACACGGAGGAAGCCACGCCCCCTCCACACAACACAATCATCAAGCCCTACTGTGAGTATACATCATTACTTTCTGTATATTTATTGCGATAAAGCTTCACTTCGTAACTTTTCTAATGACCAGTTCCCGTGGAGATAATGATAAAGCTGTAATATTCCACCTTCACAACCAAAGTCAAAGCAGCGTGCCTGACTAACCTTATACATGCGCGCATACGAGATTGATTTTTTCCTAGTTTTTTGCCATTTTCTAAGCAACTCTTTTACCCATGTAAATCTTCAATTGTTTGTGTTTTTATTTTTTGAATATCATGAATATTTAGGGCGATAACAACCTAGTTATCAGTTTCCTTTACCATAGCATAGACCTGTTCTAGACCTGCCTTTGTCCCGTTCTTACTTTTGTCTGGTGTTGATTCTTTAGTTTGCTGGACTCCGTGGTTCGACAGAGACAATCCTTCTGGTAAAGGAGACTATGAGACTATTTACCATCTGCGAAAGGAAAACCCTGGAAAGATCTGCGACAAACCTCTTGGAATCGAGGTCCGGACCATCTCAGGACTGCCAGCCTCCTCCACCGGGAATAACTTCTACAAGTCAGTAGATGTTTACCTTTACTTTTTACATAGGTTTCTGGTTCTGCGATCTAAAGCCCTTTCGAATACACAATGTTGATCATCTGTGACTAAAGATTTACTCTGGCTGAGCATTGGGCCAAAAACAGTGTGTTCCAGTTGAGCAAAAATCCAAAATGGCTGCGCAATCCATTTAGTTAAGTTCTAAGTAACAGTGCAAAAAAATTACGTTTGTTGTGCTATTTTCTGTTTAGCCGCTCTCCAACGTTTTTTTCGGTATCAAACCTGCTCAACACTTCAGCTTCTGCAGTTAGAAACGCTACAAGTTACGGATGCTAATATTGCTAACTGCTAACTATGCTGTAGCCTCTGAGCTCAGCCCCACTTCCTGGTTTGTGTCTGAGCATGAGCACTTCCTGTTATGTTTATTTTGTTGCTCCTTGTTGCTGATGAGAGCGTGAATAAACCGTTTAAAATCCCTAACTATAATCTTATCGAAGTCCTGAAGATATTGGGAATAAAACAACACCATTGTCAAGGTCAAGGTCAAGGTCAAGTTTATTTATAAAGCACATTTAAAACAACAATGCTGCCCAAAGTGCTGTACACAAAAATACATGTATATAAAATACACAATTTGAATATAATAAAATTAAAATACAGATGCGGAAAAACAAAATTCAACACCAGCAAAAAAAGTCCTGCTCAGTTTTAATTAAAGGACTTCGCAAACAAATGGGTCTTCAACATAGACTTAAAAATGCCTAAAGACTGGGCTGCCCTAATATTTAAGGGGAGACCATTCCAAAGCGTCGGAGCCGCGACAGCAAAAGCCCGGTCTCCTCTGGTCGACATTCGTGACCTCGGTACGTCTAACAGAAACTCGTTAGCTGACCTCAATGTTCTGCTCGGAGTATGAACAGACAGAAGCTCAGAAAGGTACGCAGGAGCCGTCCCATTCAAACACTTAAACACCAACAACAGCATTTTAAACTGAATTCTGTGTTTTACAGGGAGCCAATGTAAAGAGGCCAACACAGGGGTTATATGTTCAAACCTTTTGGTTCCCGTGAGCAGACGCGCTGCAGCGTTCTGTACCAACTGCAGGCGATGGATCGAGCTTTGCTCTAGCCCACAATACAACGAGTTACAGTAATCCAAGCGGCATGTTATAAAGGCATGAATCACACTCTCCAGATCTCTATGTGGTAAATACGGCTTAATTTTACTCAGAAGACGCAGTTGGTAAAAACTTGACTTTACAACTGAACCTATTTGCTTGTCCAACTTAAAAGATCCATCTAGGACCACACCAAGGCTCCTGGCTGACTGGTGACAGTAGCCTTTTAGTGGGCCAAGAACAGATGGATCAGACAACTTTCCAAAAACGACAATTTCCGTTTTAGATTCATTAAGTTTTAGAAAATTCTGGGCCAACCAGTCCTTTACATCCTGAATACAATGTAACAGAGCTTGGATGCCGTCTGAACCTGGTTTCAATGGCAGATAGACTTGCAGGTCGTCTGCAAAACAATGAAAGGGAATCTTATGTTTTTTGAAAATAGATCCAAGGGGCAACAGGTACAGTGAGAACAATAAAGGACCTAAAACTGAGCCCTGTGGCACTCCGCAGCTCAGTGGGGCCGCATCTGAGCTGTAAGGTCCCAGGTGGACAGAGAAGGAGCGATTTTCAAGATATGATCTGAACCATTTTAGGGCCGTTCCTCCAATACCAACATGGTTTTCAAGGCGGGAAAGCAGTATTTGATGGTCCACCGTGTCAAACGCTGCAGTTAAATCTAAAAGTACTAAAATAGTGGGGTGACCCGAATCAACATTTAAAAGAAGGTCATTAAAAACTCTTAAGAGTGCAGTTTCAGTGCTATGACACGGTTTAAAACCCGACTGAAATTTTTCAAGGAGGCTATTTGCTTCCAAGTGAGACTGAATTTGGGCGTGAACCAATTTCTCCAGAACTTTTGATAAAAAAGGCAACTTAGAAATTGGCCTGAAGTTAGACAGAACTTCAGGATCTAAGCTGTGTTTTTTAAGTAGAGGCTGGACAGCAGCATGCTTGAAAGCACTTGGGACGCTGCCCGAGATCAATGATGAATTAATAATTCTCATTATAAAGGGCCCAATCACACTGAAGGAGTCTTTAAGAAGTTTAGACGGGACACAGTCAAGTGGACAATCAGAGGGTTTTAACTGGCGCACCACAGTAGACAGCTCATCAAGTGACACAGATTCAAAATGTTCAAGGACCACAGAACAAACAGAATTCACAGAAGGGTCCACAGCAGCACAATGTAATGTAGAATCCCGAATAGCAGATATTTTATCCACAAAGAATCTTTGAAAATTGACACACAAAGTTTCTGATGGTACAATGCCACTGGATTCAGTGGGATTCACAAGGCGATTTAAAACAGTAAAGAGAACTTGTGGTTTGTGACCATTTGTAGATATCAGGTTTGACATGTACTCAGTTTTAGCGCATTTTACTGCTCTTTGATAATTAGACAAACAATCTCTTAAGATGCCCAGGGAAACATGAAGTCTGTCCTTTTTCCAACGCCTTTCTGCACGTCGGCACTCACGCCTGAGCGTGCGCGTGGTGTCATTTAGCCAGGGCTGGGACTTACTCTTAGGCTTACATGTATTATAAGGAGCAACTAAATCCAGAATTACAGTACACGTAGACGTGAACAAACAAGTTAGCGCATCAGTATCAGAGTCACACGACAGTGAAGGCGCAGAAGAAACAAAGGCATTAGAGAATGCCTTTGCTGTAGAGGACGTGATTACGCGTCGCCTGCGCGCCATGGCACATGGAGCCAAAAGGCAGGGAAGATTCAGTGAAAACAAAACAGGTATATGATCCGAAATCTGTGTATTACAGAGATCCTCGATGCGTACAGTCAAACCATAAGATAGAACGAGATCGAGTGTGTGCCCCTTTTCATGCGTGGGGCCACTGACCCACTGCGTCAGATTAAAAGAGTCAATCACAGTTTTAAAATCCTTGACCAAAGGCTTGGAGTCACAACAGACATGGATATTAAAATCACCAGCTATTAAAAAATGGTCAAATTTAAGAGCAATTCCTGCTAAAAAGTCCGAAAAGTCCACGATAAAATCTTTATTGAATTTAGGCAGACGATAAATGAGCGCGCACAACACAGGCACGCTACGCTGTATCACAAATAGCTACAGTTCAAAGCTCGAAAAAGGAGTTTGATGGATACTGACGGCATTTAAGAACAGAATTAAATACAGTGGCACGCCCTCCACCTTTGCCAGAGGTACGAGGAGTGCTAATAAAGTCACAGTCAGGAGGAAGGAGCTCAGAAAAGGCTGGACACTCACCGGGCCGAATCCAAGTTTCTGTCAAAAGCATTAGATCCAAATGACGAGATACAAAAAAATTATTGAGTACGAAGGTCTTATTCGCCAATGATCTGACATTCATTAACGCAATATGAAGAAAGTCCTCATTGTTAGGCATGCGGCCATGGGTTAGCATGCAAAGGTTTTCCTGGTTTACTCCTGGGCGGCTAGCTCTGCGTCTCCGGGGACTGATCCACTCCAAAGGCGGCGTTGACATCGGGTGAGTCCCGATAGGGGCTCCAATCAGCGGTATAGGGACAAGCCAGCGCCGATGAAGATCTCCAGAAGCGTGACCATAATGTGGAGACAAGCCTTTTTTGGCACGTTGGTAAGCTCTAACTTTTACCAGGATGCCACCTCGTTTCCCTCTCCTGCGTTTCCTACGAAGCACACCAAGAGGAGCAACGCGCAGGTGAGCCGGTATAGAAGCTAAAAGTGGCGGTGGTGGTGGACATGAATCCTGTTTGGCAAAACAGTGCTTCAAGTAGGTTTCATACGAAGTCCGAATATTTAGTAATGCCCTGCGGTCATACACAAGTGATGCAGAGACATTAGAGCAATAGACACAAATCCATAGAATTAACAAAACTCCAAATAGGACAGGGAGACGGAGCGCCGTGCACACTGCTGGCGCCATCTTGGTAAGTGAGCAGACCTTTTTCAGACCCAAAACCAGACCCAAAACCGGACTAGACCAGGCACAGACCAGGACCATTGTCTTAGTAGCAAACAGGGGAAGAGTATGAACAGGAAGTACTCCAGCTAAGACACGAACCAGGAAGTGGTCGAGACAGCGAGGCCTTTTGCGATAATTTTATTTTCGAGAGTTGAACATGATACAATACAATAATACTACATTAAAATAAACATATGCATAATTTCTGTGAACAATAATCAGATACAGTCGATACATACAGCAGTTGGTAGGATAAAACATTAAAATTACTAGAAATTACACAGTGTACCTTTAAAACTTGAATTCCCAGAGACCTGCTCTGATGACCTCTCACACGCAGCATTCTGAGTGATATTATGGATAAATGGGCGTTAATTTCGTTTTTGGTTTTTTTTGCGTTAATGAAAAATGTAATTAACGTGAGTTAACGCGATAATTTTGACAACCCTAATATTTACAGTGTATGGTCTGAACGCGGTTTTGTTTACAAGTTGTCTCCACACGATTGTCAAGTGCCTGAAATGTTTGGAGAGATCCGGTCATTTATCAAACTAAAGTATTCTTTCCTTGGCAGTCTGGTGAATGACTGAGAGTTGAGGAGCTTTGTCTTTGACAGTTCTCGTCAACTGAAAGGCCACCGCAGACTGCAATATAAGATCTCAGCGCTAGATGGCACTAAATATAACACAGTGTACCTTTAAGTTTTTAAGAAAGATCCCAGTTTTTCCAATGTAAAAAGTTTATTGAGAAACTAAATATTAACATACTTTGCTTCAGAGGAGTAAATGCATGTGTTTTACAAAATCTCACTGTGAATCTCCCTCAGCTCCATGTCCTGTAACAACGACCCATTCAGTTTGTATTCAAAACCGGTTCAAATCCTCCAGAAAATAACAAATACAACAGTATTTTTTCCTGAAATAATGACTGAAAAGGTTTAGGCTGATGTCACTGATCAAAGCCTAACATCACAGAGAACAGTCTAGGGTTTGAGACCGGGATCAGGCCGACAGTAGGATGACCCTGAGGCGTTCCACCGCCTCCTTGGAGCGCCCCCTGGTGGTCAGACAGACAGACTCTTTACTTACTACTTTACGATGTATAGATTTCTTATGAAACAATAGAAGCAACAATAGTTGAAGCTGAACTCATTACAACAATAAGCTGAAGCAGGTTTTCCACAGTTTTGGTCTGAAGCTAACGAAGCTAATGAAGCTAACAAAGCTAATGAAGCTAACAAAGCTAATGAAGCTAACTTCTCTCTTGGTGACGTCGCAGATGCTGAAAGGAGGAGGACCCTGATTGGTCCAGACAACATGGTCTTTTTACCAACAGTAGAATTATCATTTTGTCTTTATTTATAAAAGCTTAAGCCTCACACTCTTAAGTAATTAAGAAATATTTATTTTGTCGCTTTACAATTGTTGTGGACAGAGATGGAGCAGTCGCCTATTTTCATGACCGACCACCGAGCCTCATTAACCGGTTGAAACCGGTTAACCGCGTAGTTTAAAATAGTCCACGTTCTTTGAAATAACAGCCATTTCGAGCCGCGTACTTTTCATAAGTGCAGCTCTGCGTTCTACTGGATCAGAGCCAAGACAGCGGCGCCCAAACCCGCAACAGCTCCGGCACCTTTGCGCACAGAGAACTGCTTTTTTAATCTTCCCATTCTGCTGAGCTGCGGGTTAATACCAAAACTTTCTAGCAGCAAACACGGCTCGTTCACATGGTCAGAGCAGCGAGTGACGAGCCGCGTCTCACAGGTCTTCACAAAAGTTTAAATACAAGTGATGTGTGTGGGGCTGATCCCGAGGACCATAAACACAAACATGTTTCCCCTACAGCAAAACATGTAGGGGAAATACGCGACTCCCAAAAGGAGCCGCGTATTTGCGCGAATCCTTTGGGCTCCGTGACACAGAGGAGCGCGACAGACCGGTATGTGTGTGTGTATGTATGTGTGTGTGTATGTGTGTGTGTATGTATATGTGTGTGTGTGTAAATGTAAGCTCCAATGTAGTTCTGACCCGCGCCAGTGTGCAACTTTGACGGTAAAAGAGGGGAGAGATTATGCGTGTGGATGTTACGCATGGAGAGGGGGAAAGTGTGTGTGTGTGTGTGCGCGCGCGTGCGTGTGTGCATATGTGGCTCGTGCGGCGTGAGAGTCGTCCCGGAGTTTATAATACATGGGCGCATACAGCTAGATACAGACCCGCTCGTCACACCGTGCAAATAGGGCTTAAAATAGCGTTATTAAGAGACCTCCCCTCTCCCCTTTTTCTCTTTTTTAACCGACAGCTTTGACCGGTTAACGCTGTGACGGTCAACCACCGGTTAACCGGTCGCCGATTTACATCCCTAGTCGCCTACAGGAGGCTCATGCCTGACCTATTGTGCATGTTGTTAGTGGTAGGGGAAACCGGAGCACCCGGAGGAAACCTACGCAGACACGGGGAGAACATTCAAACTCCACTCAGAAAGGCCCTGACCCGCCTGGGATTCGAAGCCTCTTGCTGAGAAGCGAGAGTGCTAACCACTCAGCCACCGTGTCGCCCATAAACTTCTGCAGTTTGACCCGTTTCCACTTCATCAGAACTGTCTCAAACGTACGTCGCTTTACTGCAACGTGCAGCACTTTACTGCAACGTGCAGCACTTTACTGTAACGTGCAGCACTTTACTGCAACGTGCAGCACTTTACTGTAACGTGCAGCACTTTACTGCAATAATAATAATAATAATACATTTTATTTATATTGCACTTTACATTTCAAAGAAACCTCAAAGTGCTACAACAGGTAAATTAAAATCAGATAAAACAAAATGAACATGACATAGTAAAACAAAGCAAGCACAAGAGCAAAAACAAACTAAAAGGCCTTTTTAAATAAATGTGTTTTCAGGCCTTTTTTAAAGGCCTCAACACTCTGGGGAGCCCTCAGGGTCTCTGGCAGGGCGTTCCAGAGTCAAGGGGCAACTGCCTTAAAGGCCCTATCTCCCATTGTGGAGAGCTTGGTCACGGGCTGGTGAAGAGTATGGGTGGAAGTGGACCGTAAGTGCCTTGTGGTGGTGTGTGGAGTAACTAGCTCAGTGAGGTATGTCGGGGCTGTTCCATGGACACATTGGTATGTGAGGAGGCAGATTTTATAGTGGATTCTGTAATGGTTGGGCAGCCAATGAAGAGACTGGAGGACAGGGGTGATGTGGTCATACTTGCGCCTCCTCGTCAGGATCCTGGCTGCACAGTTCTGGATGTGCTGGAGCTTCAGCAGGCTCTTACCAGGGATCCCGACAAGGAGGGCATTGCAGTAGTCCAGCCTGGAGGAGACAAAGGCATGTACCAATTTCTCAGCATCTGTCTGTGAGAGGGAGGGGCGGAGTTTGGCAATATTTCGTAGATGATGGAAGGACACTTTGCAGAGGTGGCGGATATGATTCTCAAATGAAAGATGAGGATCAAATCTGACCCCTAGGTTTGTAACAGAGGAGGAAAGGGGAATGTTATGGCCCGAGACATGAATATTGGATATGGTGGATGACTGGATTTGGTGCCGGGTGCCAATCAAGATGGCTTCAGTTTTGCTACTATTCAACTGGAGGAAGTTGCTAGTCATCCATGCCTTTATCTCCTCCAGGCAGGCGTGGAGTGTGGCCGGTGGGACTGAGGAGGATGTGGAGTCAATTTTCATGTACAGCTGCGTATCATCAGCGTAACAGTGAAAAGAGACTTGATGGTTTCTGATTACCTGGCCTAGGGGGAGCATGTAGATTGTAAAAAGGACTGTGCAGCACTTTACTGCAGCCTTAAAGCGCTTCATGACCTTTGGCTGAAAAGTGTTGACTTTTTTGAAAGTAACTTTTTAAAAACATCAACAAAGTTTGTACCATCTTCAAACCTTAGTCTTTTTCTCTGCATCAAATCAAGAACATTTGACGCAGAGAAGAAGAAAAGTTGGTTTGAGGTTTTAGAGGAAGTTACAGAACGTTCATTTTTCTGCTGCAAAAATATTGAAATTTTTGCCTCAAAATGAATTCTGAACAATTCAGAAGTGAGAGGGTCTTAACAGTATCTACAGAAGGGAGAGGGTCTTAACAGTATCTACAGAAGGGAGAGGGTCTTAACAGTATCTACACAGCGCGTGGCGGACTGAGTGGAAGAAGGAGCTCAGTCTGCTCCTCTTCTTCTTGGGTCCAACCAAGCGGTTGTGGATCTCTGAGATGATGCAGTCGCTGAAACCTTCTTGGATCAAAGCAGCAAAGTGGACCCATGTCTTCTTGTTTCCTGAGCACAGCTCTTTGTAAACGTCACAAGTGATTCTTTTGATGCAGTCCGGACTCTCCTTTATCCTCCACTCCCACATTTGTTCCTCCAGTCGCTGAGACAGCTTCGTCACCAGAGGATGTGTCGGAGACAGGTCTTTGTCCTGGAGAATATGTCTGGACACCCCCCACGCTAGATCCTGGATCTGACTGGTCTCCCACTGAGAGGAGAGCTCATGGTTCTTCATGATGAGATCTGAGGCCTGGTCTGGGACCTGGTCTGGGACCAGCTGCAGAGGCCTGAGCGGGGTTTCAGAGGGAGAGTATCTGGTCTTTATGGGAGACCTTTCTCACTCGCTCATGGAGATGCTCTTCATTGGGGTCGGGTCCTCCTCAGTCTGTGAGGTCTGGTCTGGGATCAGGACCAGGGCATCAGAGTTATACCTGATGGTTTTCACCTGCTGAGGCTCGCTGATGGATGAAGTCACCTGTGCAGGAGCAACAATGGGAGACTTTTCTGATTCACTCGTGGAAAATCTTTCAACCGGGGTCTTGGTCACTTCAAGCCCACTCTGCAGGTCCTGGGCCGGTCTCTGCTTTCTCTTCTTCTTCTTCTTTGGTTTGGTCAAAGACCTCTGAGCTGGTTCCTGGTTCTGTGGCGGTTCACACGACGAGGTCTGCTCGGTCTGATGAGTCTCAGTTTCATTGGTCTCGGTCTCACGGGTCTCGGCCTCACGGGTCTCGGCCTCACGGGTCTCGGCCTCACGGGTCTCGGCCTCACGGGTCTCAGCCTCACGGGTCTCGGCCTCACGGGTCTCGGTCTCCTCGTGGGGGACCCCAGGGGAGTGTCTCTGCATCAGGACTTCTCCAAATGAAAGAATGTCCCACTCCTCCTGCTTCACCTCCATCTGCTCCATCAGAGGTTCTGCAGAGACATGAGCTCGACCCGGGGAAGGGTTTCTCTCACTGACCTCTGTCCTCGCTCTCTCCTGTTCTGACTCTTCAGTCGCTTCGATGGACGTCTCCACTTCCAGCACCTCTGTTTTCAGGTGGCTCTCAGTGAGACCTTTGGAGATCTCGGCCTGTATGAGTCGGTCCCACTGGTCGGAGAAGGTCATGTGGGGCAGGAAGATAGAAGCCTGAGCAGCAATGTGGTGCAGAGTGCTCCCTGCTGTGGAGCAGTCCTTCTGCTCCACCAGCAGCAGACTCTCAAAGCCACAGTTGTCCTTCAGCACAGAGTTGACCGTCTTAGTCACTTCTGCACTGAGGAGTTTGATGACTCGGTCCAGGGCGACAAACTCATCTGTGGACTTGGTTTTCAGGAAGGTTCTGAAGATGGGGCTGAGAGAAGCTCTGACTCCTGTGTGCGACACCTGCACCTCACCAGGGGAACACTCATAAAGGCACTTCCCGGTCACCAGCGCCCTGAGGACCTCATTGGCCGACACACGGATCAGATCCATGAACATGTCCTCCATCTTGGCCTTGGCCTCCTGCTCAGTGATGTCCTGAGCTCGAAGTTTGTCCCAGAAGGATCTGAGAAGACACTTTATATCTTCTCCGATGACGATGGGCAGATCCTCCAGAGTCGTCTTGCTTCCACTCATGGCCTTATCTGGCGACCTCTGAGTGGAGTTAATCTGGCCCGACTGAAATCTCTCTGAAAATCTATGGATCTGTGGCCCCGTCTTGGCGTCCTCTATCTCCTGTAACATCTCTCTATAGAGAGACCTGTCCTTGTTATTGCTTCCTGCCATAATGAAGATTAAACTAAATGCTTTCTGTGGTTTATGATCCTATTGAGTAAATCTACTGTCTGCCGGACACCTATTTGTGAAATCTATCGATGACACGTAGAACATTCCAGTTTCCATGGTAACGGGATTCTATGGAATGAATCCAGGTGGAAACACAAGGCAGGGTGTTACCATGGAAACCCTCTGTTTGGAAGTTGTTTCTATAATGAATATAGTGGTGGGAAAAAAAGACGATTCTGTTCAGTATCGCGATATTCTGCACAGACAATTAAATGAATACAGTGGAGCAAAGTATTGGAATATTTAATTGAATCTGTTTTACTTCAGGGTTGAGGTGAGGGAGAGAGGAGAGGGAGAGAGAGGAGAGGGAGAGAGACCTCACTCATTCACCTTTATCTGTTCTGACAATAAACCAGTGTCCTGCAGCTCCTGAACATTGAGTCAAAATAAAGAGTCCAGTGTGTGAGGGTCAGAGCGTTACCTTCCAGTTCCTCTGGGGGTGACCTCGCAGAGAGGGCAGACAGGACAGAGAGGACAGACAGGACAGAGAGGGCAGACAGGGCACACCCAGGAAGCAGGAACGACCTCTGGACAGAGTCTGCATGAAGAGGGCCTTCTACGGAGCATAGTCCACCACGCCCACCTGGTCGTGCAGCAGCTGATGACACACCATAGACTGTACATATTAACGGATGTAGTCACGCCCATCTGCGTCATTCAAACTATTGCTCCACCACTTTTGCCGTCCATGTGGCTTTTTCAAAATGGCCGCGGGGGCTGGAAAACAGTCTTGGATCTACAGCCTCAGTCCTGGGTCTACAGCCTCAGTCCTGGGTCTACAGCCTCAGTCCTGGATCTACAGCCTCAGTCCTGGATCTACAGCCTCAGTCCTGGATCTACAGCCTCAGTCCTGGATCTAAGGCCTCAGACCATTTTATACTTGTGCCTGAACCCAACAGTAAAACGTATGGGGAATGGGGAAAAAACCTTTATTTCACTTATTTACAAAACAAATACTGTCTTTGTTTAGAATAGATTGTCACTGGTCCAATGCCGCCATCTTGTGGACACAGATAGAAATACTGGGCCTCATTCACGAATAACTTCGTAAGAAACTTCTCAAATTTCTCCTCAAGTTGTCCTAAGAAGTCGTTGTTGTTGTTTCTAAGAAGTCCCTACGTGGGATTCATCAACGCACTCGTAAGCCGCTGAATTGTTTGCAGCTGTTCTCTCAGATTAATGAATCCCATTTCCTCGTAAGTAGAGCGCGCGTGCCAGGTGCTTCATTAGCATAGGTACTTAGCATAAGTAACCGCCCACTAATGCCCATATAAGGGACTGCAGGGCCGTGTGCAGACGCCAGAGGAAACAGCAACAGGCCTAAAGCAAAGAGTTACACGGAGCAAAAGAGTCACCCTTTTTTCTTCTTTTGCCAGACTGAGAATATAGTTATAAAATGTTGACTTAAAAGCCGAAATATTATGATAATAAAGTCGAACTAGCAAAATTATGAGATTAATCTAAGAATATGATGAGATTAATCTCAAAATGTTATGAGCTTAATTCAAAAATATAGTATGTATTATTTTAAAGATGAATCTCAACATGTTTTGAGATTAATCTCAAAATATTTTGGACCCTGGGAGGAGATCCAGCGCGGACCAGCGCTGAGACCAATGCAGACCCGAGGAGAGACTGGAGTGACCAGCACACAGAAAACAGCGCGGACCTATAGGAGAGACCGCATAGACTGGAGTGACCTGACTGGAGAGACCGGTGCGCAGAGACCAGCGCGGACCGAAGATAGACCGCATAGACCAGACTTGAGAGACCAGCGCGGACCCGTATGGATCCAGGAGCATGCAGCACGGACCCGTATATGGGAGAGACCAGTGCAGACCCGTCTAGATCCATGGGAGAGACCAGTGCAGACCCGTATAGATCCATGGGAGAGACCAGTGCAGACCCGTATAGATCCATGGGAGAGACCAGTGCAGACCCGTATAGATCCATGGGAGAGACCAGTGCAGACCTGTATAGATCCATGGGAGAGACTAGTGCAGACCCGTATAGATCCATGGGAGAGACCAGTGCAGACCAGTATAGATCCATGGGAGAGACCAGTGCAGACCCGTATATGGGAGAGACCAGTGCAGACCCGTATATGGGAGAGACCAGTGCAGACCCGTATAGATCCATAGGAGAGACCAGCGCAGAGACTCAGCGCGGACCCAGTAACCTCCTGCAGCAGCAGTATATATGCCGTTGTTCTGTGGCCCGTGGATAAAGAAATGCCCCCTATAAATAGGAAGGGGTCACTAATACACGGCAAGATTTCCAATGTATTTGATAAAGCGTTGGCACATTTCATTTCAAAATGAATTAAAAAGTAGGCCAGATCTGCAGTGAAAAAGGCGGTATATAAATAAAGATTACTAATAAAGATTACTACAAATAAATAAATACATACATCGATATGACGGACATATCACTGGAATGTTGTATTTTTATTCAACTTCACCAAAGAGGACAACCCCGGCGTGTGAACATGTCGGCACTGAATGCGTACGAGTGCTCCTGAGGACTCGTAGGATTTGTACTTGCCCAAGAGAAATTCTGGTTACGAGAAATATTCGTGAATGCCACTTTCTTCGTAAAAACCGCGTAAGTAGGATTTACGTACAAATCTGTTCCTAAGAACCGTTCGTGAATGAGGCCCACTGTTGCTACAAGATCCCTCGAGTTCTTTTCACTTCCTCCTCAAACTGAGCTAGTTCAAAGTACCTCCTTCGCCATTTTTATGAACGTTTATGGCATATTTGAAATGTGTAAAACATCTCCTTCACTGAATATTGAATAATTTTGTCTTATTCAGTCATTTTTTAAGTCATTGTGTATATACTCCTGTACTGTATACTTTGGTGAAAGTATGCATTTTACCGAATTTGGAAGCAGCCAGTTTCTTCACTTCCCCCGTGCTGACTCCGCCCACCAAGGACTCTCAGCCAATCAGACAAGAGTCGAGTCCATTTTTAAAACACATGGCGTAAACATGGCGCAACCACGAGATGATTCTTAACAGCAAAAGCTTCTCTTGTGTGAAGTCTGTGGCTCAGGACCATAGACTGTAAAATATAATGGACGTAGTCACGCCTACCTCCGCCGTTCTAACCAAAGGGCCAAAAAATGTGCTCTACTGGAGCAATCCAAAATGGCTGTGAGTGGTCCCGCTCACAAGAAAATTGTGAAAAAACGCATCTGCGCATGCGTCAGCCGGCGCAGCTCCATTCATTTGAACGAGAGACTTCAAAAATTCACAGCAAGTAAACTAGAGTGGACCAAAAAAATCCACCCCCCTCAGCATTGACACACATGTGGAACGGAGCTTTGGGCCAAGAGCCAAGTTTTGGTCCATCCTGTAAAGACGTTTTTGAGAGGCCAATGCTAACATATAGCATTGGCTATTGGCTAATTCTTATTCCGGGTCCACCCCCATCGGCCCGGGGTGGTATTGCAAGCATGTCAGCGCACGTCATTTTGGCCACTTTTGAGCAGGGACCCGCCCCCACTGCTCAGGACAGACAGCACTGTGCTAATGCTAATGCTAAAATTTCATTTTAATGGGAAATTTTAGCATTTTAGCTAATGGGAAATTTCAGTTTGATGCACACACATTTACATATATATTTACATACACACATCAAGGCAAGTAGCGAACATCACTTCCGTGCTCCTTATAGGCTTATAGGGTGAAGTGTCTTGCCCAAGGACACAACAACAGCAGACATCAGTGGAGTTGGTGGAGAATATCT
Organism: Knipowitschia caucasica; assembly: GCA_964034765.1. Classification (NCBI taxonomy): domain Eukaryota; kingdom Metazoa; phylum Chordata; class Actinopteri; order Gobiiformes; family Gobiidae; genus Knipowitschia; species Knipowitschia caucasica. The sequence continues at coordinate 28,848,584 of OZ035832.1, forward strand.
CAAGGTGAGCTGAAACCCACGACCTTTGGGCTCAAAGGCCGATGCTCGTCAATCACCTCGCCATCATGAGGTCACCCACCCCCCCCCCCCTTAGGGCCCCATTCATTAGACTGTGTACTACAACAGGAGCACGGATTTATCAGTGCTTGGGCACGTGCCGTCGTGTGCAGGTCACTTATGACAGTTACAACGAGTAATGCCTGGAAAAGCAATAGGCCCTTACCCCGGTTGGGGCTCGGGCCCAAATATCTAAACCCGAAGCCATAGCTGATCGCAGTTCAACCATTTATATTTCCTCAAAATTATAGTGACATAAACTCGACCTTCACTGCAACAATCAGTAACAAAACCAAAACACGTCTGTTCTATTCTCCTGCTGTGGACAGAAGCAGAGATAAGATTTATGTCCTGAGTGAATGAAAGCATAGACCGGACAAAGTGAATCACGTGAACGTCCCGGAGAATCAACGTCAGCACAGTCATATCCTACTTTCTATTATTCTTAAAGTAAAGAGATAAAACCAGTGTCCACCAACGGGAGGAATAAAGAAAAGTTGATGCTTTTGTAATTTAAAAAACGTACAATGTTGAAGACAGAGCGGACTCGATTGTCAATAAAGAAAATCCGAGCTACTGTCTCTGCTCTGGTCCAATATTTATACTTATTGATTCAGGCGTGAGATTCCCACCGGGAAAAGACTTCCCAAAAATACGAGCGGGTGCCGTAACAACATGTAAGTAATGACATTTGTGGACATTTGTGGACAGTAGTCGTCCTGCTCCCTTTGGACCAATGTGTTAAACTCATTTTGGTCGGGGTCGAAAGAATAGGAGGGATTTCTGTTAATTGTTTTAATGTTATTTTCTGGTTGATTGTTTTCCAAACAAAATGTGTTTATTGTTTGGATTTTACCAAAACTGGACCAAATATAGAATACATAAAATGTGGTTGTTTTCCTGACAAAATAGATGATGTATAACATGCCATGGAAGCCCATTACCATCAATGCTGCAAGTTAATAAGAATAATTGAGAATCATTTTGGGGACACTAAAAATGGTCCTGCGAGCCGGATTTGGCCCACGGGCCTGAGTTTGACCTGACTGCTTTGTTCCAACTGTTTGTTTGATCAGTTGTTGGTGATTTAACTTAACTTTGTAAAGTCCTCCAAAACAAGGTTTCAAGTTGGTTTCTCTGCCCTAACAAGTTCAACCTGGACTGGACAGCCTTGATGAGCAAAGCATGTTGGGTAAATAAACTAATGCTAATGGAATAGACAAAACATGGCATTGTTTTAATGGTTTATTGTCTGACACTACATAAATTACATACAATATTTTCAAGATTACATTTATTGCTGCTGTACAGAATGTGGTTAGGATTTGGCCTTAGACCCCGACAGAGAACTGCACCCCGGGGCATAGACACTGGTGGTGGGGGCTCGGAGAAGGATGAAGGAGTTGGACCGGAACAAGGCAGAGACGGGGAGGAGGAGGGTTGCAGCGTGAACGAAGCTGCTGCTTGGATGGAGCTTCCTCGTGATATGAAGCTTGTTGTGGGCGGTGCCTGATCGCTGCCAAGTGAGGGCAGTGTAGCGCTGCAGCATTTAATATTGTAACACCAACCTGCCAGGGGGTCTGCAGATGGAAATTATCCTAAGGCTATAATCTGACATATCTACATTTGTGAAAATGTTAATTAATATGTATTGTTCCTCCTTTCTCAAAAAAATTTATAATTATTTAAAGTCAAAGTGATGTTCCGCAGGTAGAAATCTATGATGTGACATCACTTCCTGTGCAGTCGTGTGAGCAGCAGGCCCTTACACAGCGAGCGCAGCTTGGAGATGTTGAAGTCGTAGATGAGCGGGCTGAGCAGGGGCTGGCTGGAGATGCAGTACAGGGACAGGAACACTCTCCAGACCATAGGTAAGCGACTCATGTTGAAGCAACTCTGCACCAGCTCAAAAGTGCCCCCGATGGTGAAGTTGATGATGGTCACCAGGTGAGGCAGACAGGTGCTCACTGCCTTCTGCCGCACAGACTTGGAGCCAGAGAAACACACTCTGAGGATGCACACGTAGGTCAGGAGCATGAAAACAAAGGGGATTCCTAAAGTTGAGAAGGTGATGATTAATCCGTAGATGTTGAAGGAGGAGATGTCGGAGCAGGACATGCGGATCATGGAGAAGTTATCGCAGTAGACTTTGGGAATGACGTTATCGCACAGTTTCATAGATGAAGTCACACTTACTGTAATTACAACCGTCAGAAATCCATACATCCAAATGCAGACGATGAGTGCAGTCATTCTGATGCGGCTCATGTGTCTGTGGTATTGCAGCGGAAAGCAGATGGCCATGAAGCGGTCGTAGGAGAGAAGAGCCAGGTTGAGGTACTCGATGGTGGTGTAGGAGTGAAGACAGAAGATCTGGAGGAAGCAGAAGGAGGTGGAGATGGTGTGGAGGTGCAGCAGCAGGTGGTGGAGGAGCATGGGATAGACCACGGCCGCCCCGTACAGCTCGCTCAGGAGGAGGCAGCAGAGGAACAGGTACATGGGCTCGGAAAGACTGCGGCTCAGAGCGGGTCAGAGCCATCACGCTGATGAACAGGACGTTGGAGCAGACGGTTAGGATGTAGAGCGCCAAGAGGAGCAGGAACACCAGGTATCGGAACAGGCCCAGGTCCAGGTACGCAGACAAGGTGAAGTGAGAGAAGCTGCTCACGTTGGACATGGTGGAGCCTTTTCTGACCATGTGGTCTCGTCCTCAAGCTGCCTCGGTCCTGCTCCACACAGTCCTCGTTCTACCGCCTGAGTCCTGGATCTACAGCCTGAGTCCTGGATCTACAGCCTGAGTCCTGGATCTACAGCCTGAGTCCTGGATCTACAGCCTGAGTCCTGGATCTACAGCCTGAGTCCTGGATCTACAGCCTGAGTCCTGGATCTACAGCCTGAGTCCTGGATCTACAGCCTGAGTCCTGGATCTACAGCCGGAGTCCTGGATCTACAGTCTGTCCGTCTGTGGGAGCGGTTTCCTCTCTCAATGTGGGCCTCCCTTCTCCTGCTGGAACGCTCACTCTAACGTTCCCGAAGCCATGTCACCACCAACGTATAAAACAAAAGCTGATCACACGATAAAAAGCTTTCATATAAAATTAGCTTAAAGTTAGGTATACCTCAGCTTTACATGAATATACAGAATAGTATGTACGTCCTCACAGTATTGTTTTGTGACCGTAGTATCTACTTCTGGGAGCGGCTCTTGCTCATATCTTGAAATGTATTTATGTTTTTATTCTGTGCAGTAATTGAATTGCACTTTTTATCACATACTAAATGAGAACAGATATTAAATTAACAAAGAGAAGCAGAATAAATAGTTTTCATTCAGACATTTCTCTTCAGATCTTTCACATAACCACTGAGAGATATTCCATTGGACTCAAACAGGATCCGAGTCTGGATCTGGACTAACTAAAACCAGGACCTAGCCTTGGCTTGTCACAACATTTGAAATACATTGTTATAGATGTATTGACATAATGGTAGGTGGGACTGATACACAAACAGAAGAGAGAAAAAAATAATCCCAGTCTTTAAACAGAGAAATACACAGCAGGATTAAAGCTGAGGGACCTAACTTTCCTTCAAACCACAGAAAGTTTTGACTCATGGAGCTCATTCTTACGCAAAAGATAGTAAGATGAAGACATTTTACCTTTACAAAACTCCTTCTGTAGAGGGTTTGAATCCCGGTTGGAACAGGGCCTTTCTGAGTGGAGTTTGCATGCTCTCCTCGTGTTTGCGTAGGTTTGCTCCGGGTGCTCCGGTTTCCCCTACACTGTAAAAAAGAAAAAGTTAGTTCAACTCAAAATTTCAAAGCAACCAGCTGCGAAGGATTTTTGTGTTGAAGGCATTTGTTGAGCCAGCTAAGTTTTCCAAGTTTTGCCAATAAAAAATTAAACTCAAGTTACTGGAAATTTCAAGTCTGTAAAAACTTACTTTTTTAAGTTCAAATTACTATCCCCTACAAGAATTTACAATTTTGAGTTTAAATTAGCCCTCATATTGATGTTTATTTATATAGCGCATTTTACAGACCAAGGTCACTTGGGTAGGGGAAACCAGAGCACCCAGAGGAAACCTATGCAGACACAGAGAGGCGAGAGTGCTATCCACTCAGCCACCGTGCCGCACACACTGTGAACCCGATTAGTGGAAAACTAATGTCTCAAAGACTGACCCAGGGAATATATAGGGCTACTTTGGCTTGGCGCTGTCGATTACGGTTGGTAAAAATAAATGCAATGATTTTTTTTGGTCAAATTCGTTTTTTCAAAATGTTGAATGCAGCTGGTTGCCATGACAAATATTTAAATGAGCAAACACAGATAAGTTGACCTCACTCTAGCTCGGTTACTCACTTACTCAGTTTTTTGCATTAACTGACAATACCATTTCCAGTTGGAACTGGAACTGTCTGTTGTGAGCAACTTGAACTCACTTTCAGAAGTTCACTACAACTTCAAAGTAAAATGAAGATGAACTGTTCATCAGAAATTTCTGAAAGTGAGTTCAAGAGGCTCACAACAGACAGTTGCAGTTCCAACTGGCAATTTTATTGTCAGTGAATGCAAAAATCTCAGTAAGGTGAACAATTTTGAGTTGTATTTTTTACAGTGTACCACTAAAAACATGTACAATAGGTCTGAATGTAAATGAGAGAGTGAATGGATGGTGTTTGGTCGGAGCCTTTGATGGACCAGTGTGTTCGAGGTCTCGCTTGCGTCATCACCGTGTGTGAGATGATTAGAACAAAAATCTGAAATCATTGTTAAGCGCTTTGGGTGACCTTGGTCTGTAAAATGCGCTATATATAAATAGAAATTACTTACTTACTAAAATTATGTCAGATTTGTGTTGTTTTCAGTGAATAAACAGCTTAGCCCTCACTAATTAACAGATAATTAACTGTTAAATAGTGTAATATGTTATAGTTAATTCGCTCTAGATTGGTATTTATGAAGCACTCATTAGTCCTTATTCTACATGGCCTTATTTAACATCCAGCCAACTATGAACTGACACTTTCTCATCTGGGATAGGGCTAATGTTAGGGTCAGGGGGCTAGGGTTAGGGCTAAGGTAGCTATGTAAGTATTCTTTATTTGTATAGCGCATTTTTACAGACCAAGGTCATCCTGGAATTCCCCCCACTGTGGGATGAATAAAGAATCTCTTAATCTTAATCCAAAACGCTTCATAATGTTCAGAGTTCAGGTATTGTTCCATTCTCTCCACATGGTGATGATGGAAGCGAGACGCCGAAAACACTGGACCATCAAAGCCTCCGACCAAACACCATCCATTCACTCTCTCATTTACGTTCAGACCTATTGTACACGTTTTTAGTGGTAGGGGAAACCGGAGCACAAGGAGGAAACCTATGCAGACACGGGGAGAACATGCAATCTCCTCTCAGGAAGGCCCTGTTCCAACTGGGATTCGAACCCAGGGCCTTCTTGCTGCTATCCATTCAGCCAACGTGTTGCCCAGGTCTAGGGTAAGAGGGTTTAGGGCTAAGGTTAGAGTCTTGGGTTAGGTCTAGGGTTAGGGGGTTTAGGGCTAGGGTTAGGTTTGAGGTTAGGGTTAGGTCGAGGGTTGGGGGGTTAGGTTTAGGATTGGTGGTCTAGGGTTTGGGAGCTAGGTCTAGGGCTAGGGGGCTAGGTCTAGGGTTAAGGGGCTTAGGGCTAGGGTTAGAGAGCTAGGGTTATGGTGAGGTCTAGGGTTGGGGGATTAGGGCTAGGGTTAGTCTGGGTTAGGGTTATGTAGGTCAAGGGTTGGGGGGTTAGGTTTAGGATTAGGGAATTTAGGGCTAGGGTTGGAGTGTAAGGGTTAGATCTAGGGTTTGGGGGCTAGGTCTTGGGTTGGGGGGGTTTAGGCTAGGTTTAGGTCTGGGGTTAGGTTTAGGTCTAGAGTTGGGGGGTTAGGTCTAGGGTTATGGATAGGAGTC